>ML787388.1:539332-567278 GCA_009831015.1 Picea engelmannii | reverse complement strand
TCTTCCAGTTTGGGGAGAGGTCATGAGTTCGAAACCTGTGTCCCTTGGGGCTGCGAAGCTTTATCACTCCCATACCAGCCACTATGTGGGGAAGTATCTGGGGTGGGTTTCCAGCGCGGAATCTCCAACGTGGAAAAAAAAAGAATTACTAACAAAAACACCAATATTGAAATTTCTGGATATGGACAAGGAATTCTCGGTTGTTAATTGTATAATGAGTGTACATGGAATCAAGTTGAAGTTGACATATAGTATTTAGGTTATTGATATGTACATAAATGATTGTATAATTGTTATTATTAATGGACTACTGATTATATAATGAGTGTGCAGAATCATGTTGAATTTGAGACTAAATTTTTTGGTTATATTATATGAAAATTCTACCTTACTAGGAAAATGGATTATACTCAACTTTGTATACAATGATAGCTTGATTCTCATATATATTAAAAATGAACAATATCATTCTTTTAAAATCGAATGGTATTTCCCATTATTTACGCTATGATGATTAAATTCCTAAAAAATGTGTATAGAATGAATGCAGAACGTCTCTTAATCATTATGATTATAAGTGAAAGGTTGAACCGTAAGTCTCATGTTGTCTCCTCGTTGATAATTATCTTTGTTTCTTTAAATATCTTCACCTGATGTTTATATTGTGTTGGGCGTATTATGACAATGAATATCTACATCGAATTCCAGTGCCCTTCTTGAGTTATAATACTCGTGTTGATTCCCTTCCTCTGTAACCAAATTTTAATCTCTGATGTAATCGTAACTCTTGGTTAAAAGCTGTGAGTTAATTGTGACTAATCAGATTAAATTTATATATTGAGAAGAGTGTGTAGCATGAAATTATAGTAGCGGACTCAAGTGTTAATCTCTTATAATCTAGTTGTTATCTTAGTAGATATGGTTACTTTAGTCGACTTGTTTTTGAGGTTATGTTTTAAAAAATAACAATAATAATAATTGTGTCTTAGAGAAAGCATTGTAAATTAATTTATTAGACAGTTTTAGATAGATGTTTTTTATTGTTAATGATCGATATAAAGTTTTAAGAAATTAAAGAATTAAATGATTATAGTAAAGATTTTATTGAAATAAAATTTTACTTGTATTCTAGTATAAGTGAATTATGGCGCAAGTTATGATTGTCAACGTAAAGTAGATAAAGTGTTCTTTTTATATTTCTTATGTGTTACTAAATTAGATTTTTAGTGTATCAATTGAGCAATAAGTAAAATAATAGATGCGTAAACTTGTAAGCCTTATTGCGCCATGAGAGTGATTTCCTTGACACTCAATGTTAGACATTTAAGTAGTTGATGAATTGATTTTGCAGATTGAGTAATATAAGATTTAAGCTAACTAACCAAAAATGATGTTTTTTTTTTTCCACGAGAAAAAAAAGCTCTTTATATTCAAAAGGATATAAAAGTTTACATGTCGGATTTCATATACAGCAGCGAATCAAGGCGAAACCACAAAATACTTGGTTCAAAACCATCAATGGCCCAACAAACACGGCAAATCCGTCAAAGATCTGATTTATGCTATGAAGGAATCAAATCAAAGGTTTATCTTGTAGGAAGGTCCTTCGTGACCGTCCTCCCAAAATGAAAAGTAAATTTGACTCGGAGGAAGGAGCAAAGCTTTTTTCGAGAGAGAGTCTGCCTCGTTGTTTTCCTCTCGGAAAATGTGCTGGAAGGTAAGCTTTCTGAAAAGAAGAGTAGCATCTTTGGTCCGTTCCTTCCAGCAATTAAGGGCTGCCACTCGGAAGTCTGCCAGTCCGTTCAGCCAATCAATAGTGATCTTGGAGTCACAGAGGAGCAACAAAACATCAGTGTGGCGACTAGCTAGAATTAGAGATGTCCAAGCACCAATGAGCTTAGCCTTTGTGTTGGAACCCTGTCTGCAGTTCAAAGTCCAGAGAATACTCGAATGTGGATTTAAAACTATTTTCCCCCCAGCTCCACATAGCGCGCCCCCATGTTGAGAGGCCCCGTCAAACCAGGCCACCACCCTATCCAATGGAATGTGAAGAGGCCGCCGAACTGTTGGCTTAACCTGTAATGTCTTTGCAAGTTTGTTTGCTTCAGTCAAAATGAGAGAAGAAACGTGAAGGATAGACGGCTTCTTATCATTGAAGATTGCAGTGTTTCTGGATAGCCAAACATGCCAGCATAGATGAATCGGAAGCATTGGAAGAGTGTTGTTATTGAGAATCCAGTTTTGGAAGCACGAATGAACATTGTTACCACACCAATGTGTAGGAATCTTTAGAGCAGATGTGATTGTTGTCCAAAGCGCTCGGGTGAATGAGCAGAGAACAAAAACATGAAGCGAAGATTCAATGTCTCGAGCACAAAGAGAGCAACGGTTTGGGCCCTCCCAACCGCGCGCTTGCAAATTGTCCCAGAACAGTAATTGATTTTCCAACATGAGCCAAGCGAACAATTTGTATTTTAGAGGGCAAGAGTCCTTCCAAATCCTCTGTCTCCAGTTTTCTATTGAAGAGTTCCAGGTAAAGGCGACCAGTGCTTGATATACATTTTTTGCAGTTAATCTGCCTGATCTATCGCCCCCCGTCCAGATTAGGGAGTCCGACTTTGACTTCAAATAAACGCCGGAATCTTTGAGAAGTTGGGAGAAGTTATCCCATTCGGCCCTGTGTTCCAGATTTAACTGAAGATCCAATCCGCTCAGCCATGAGTCACCAAGAGTGCCTGCAATGGACGGGCTGAAGAAATGATGTAAAAAAATAAGATTTTTGTTTTGTAGATGAGCTCGAAGAGACGGGGAGAGAATAGCGTTCCTGCCAAGATCTAGAATGCAGTCACAACCAACTTCAATCAAACGACCATCCCCGGGATCCCACGAGAGCCACTTTAAAATGATCGAAAGTGTGGCAGAATTTTTTTTCCAAGAATGAGAACCTGTTGAAGGATGGGCCTCCGCGAATCTGATCCAAATATGGACCGGAAGGTGGTGTAGATACTTAGCTCTAATTACGGAACTCCAAAGTCCTGGTTTTGTTAATAATCTCCAGAAGGTGTTAGTCGAAAGTGCCTTTTGAAAAAGAGACAGGTGTTTGAGGCCCCAGCCTCCCATCGACTTTGGCTTAGAGAGATCCTCCCATTTGCAGAGATGAAAGCTTCTGGTCTTCTTACAACCAGACCAAAGAAATGAAAAGATGAGTTGACGGAGAGACTTCAAAACGGAGGCTGGAATGTGTGCTAAAGCCATCCAATACATTGGTAGGCTTTCCAACACCGCTTTGATCAGAATAAATCTTCCCCCCATAGAGAGAAATCTGTGCTTCCAATTGAGAATTCTATCTTCGAATTTGTCAACGAGCGAAGCCCAATCTTTTGGAGTGTATCTGGAAGCTTTTAAGAAAAATCCTAAGTAAGAAAAGCCCTCTGCAAGCTCTTGGAAACCAATGCCAAATAGCTCACTTAAGTCGAGTTTTAAGGAGTCCTGCGCCTTTGATATCAAGAAGATGGATTTAGAGGCATTGATTTGTAAACCTGATACATCACAAAAAGAAGAGAGGATCGAATGTATAATGGACCATTAGGAAAAATTAGCAGTTGTCAAGATTAAAACGTCATCAGCAAAAAGGATATGGAGAATATGAGTCAGCCCTGCCACTTTAACTCCTTTCAAGAGGCCCTCCACTTGTTTGTTCTTTAATAAAATGCTGAGACCTTCCAGGATCAAGATGAAAAGAAGGGGGGAGAGTGAGCAGCCCTGTCTGAGTCCTCTCTCACAATTGAAGGTCTTTGTAGCTTTTCCATTGATTAATATAGCCAGGGTTGCCGAGGAGATACAACCCATTATCCAGTTTGTTGTAGAAGTGCCAAAACCGCTCTGGATAAGGATGAGGTGTAGAAAGTTCCAATTTATGCAATCAAATGCCTTTTTAAGGTCCAGCTTAAGGAGGATGGCTTGAAGATTTTTTGACTTAATGGTGTGGATACATTCTTGTGCAATGCCAACTGCATCCAGAATCTGTCTTCCCTTGAGGAAGCCAAGCTGTTCTTCAGGGAGCGCCCGAGAGAGAAAAGGTCGGAGTCTAACAGCAATGATTTTAGAGATGATTTTATAACAGAGATTGCAGAGCGAGATGGGGCAGAAATCATTGAAATGCCTGGGCAAATTTGTTTTTGGAATCAGAACCACAAAGGTTTTGTTCAGTTGTGAGCTTACAAACCCTCTTGTTCTCGAATCTTCAACGACGTCTAGAATGTCCTGGCCCATTAGATCAAAAAAGTGTAAGAAGAGTTCGACCGACCAGCCGTCGGGTCCTGGGCTTTTCTCTTTTTTAAAACTTTTGATTACCTCATATAGTTCCTCCTTTGTATAGGGGGAATGTAACAAAGTTGCTTCCTCGGGAGTAATCAATTTTGGAAATAAACTAGTTGTAGTTGTCTACGCTGCAAGTGAAGGAGCTGGGGGGGCTTGGAAAAAATATTTAAAGTGAGAGTAAGCCGCCGATTTGATCTATGTCTGTGAATGGAGAAGATTTCCAGAATCATCTTCGATTTCCCAAATTTTCTTTCTTGATCTACGGGCGCATGCAACTCTATGAAAGTATGTTGTATTTTTGTCACCTCCCGCCAACCACAACATCCTACTCTTTATACGCCATCTCTCCTCCTCCTCACGAAGCATATTTCTATTGGCGTCTTCTAGAGATCGAATCCTGTGATCTAAGTCCACACAGCTAGGCATATGAATATTTTGTTTTAATAGAAAATCCAGTTCAAATTCAATGTTGTTATGCTTGGCTTGATCTCTGTCTTTTTTATCCTTTAGCCATTGAATCGAGAGTGATTTTAAGTAACAGAGTTTTCTGAACAAATTCCCTTGTGCGTCTCTAGGAATGATGTGAGAGCAGTCTGACCAAACAGATTTAACCAGATTAATGAAGGAAGGTTCCTTCAACCACATCGAATTAAATTTAAAGGGGTAACCCTTTGCTCCACGACCTTCCCCTAATTGAAGGCAGATCAGTGTATGGTCAGATAAGAAGGGAAGTTTAACCCAAGCGCGGCTACTATAAGTCGGAAGGAGAAGGCTCTCAACAACCAGAAAGCGATCTAGTCGCTTAGAAATATGAGCAGACCCTTGTCTTCCGTTCCTCCAGGTCGGCAGAAGCTCTGGGGGTTTTATATCAATCAGAGCATTTTTGTAAAAAATCTGTTGAAAAAAACTAGAAAGTGGGTCAGTCAAAGCCGAGTCGCCCCAAATTTAAAAATTGTTGGTAGTTAGATTAAGATCACCGGCGAGAATGAGGTTCTCAGCAACCAGAAGTCCCAGATCGTCTAGCCGTTGCCAGAATTCCTTGCGTCCAGTGCATGGGCCGTAAACGTTGAGCAGGTTGATAGGTCGATTTAGTTCCAGACTGGTCCCGGTAAGTAAGATACCCCCAGGACTGAGCATCGGGGAGAGGTTGAAAAATGTTGGGTCCCAAGTGGCCAGAAGTCCTCCCGAAGTTCCCACAGAACTTGTCGCATAGGACAGCCAGCTCGGGCGAAGTAAATGCATGAAATCTCTAGCCACTGAAGCATCAACAAGAGTTTCTTGAAGGAAAATGAGAGAAAGCTGAGTCTGATCGATGATTCTTTTCAAGGAGGCTTGTTTCAGAGGTCCTCCGACCCCTATGATGTTGATGGAAAGCAAGATCATGATTTCCCTCTTGCAAGGGTTTTAATGCCTCTAAGCGCCCCTTGTGTTGGAACAGGAATGGAAGAAACCGCTGAAGACGAGCCAGTCAATGTCTTCTTTCGTGCACTATGTGTTTTTAATGGAGAGAGCTCCAGGCCTACTCCTCTTGACCAGGTCGGGTCTTGGGCTGTGGAAGGTAAAAGTCTTGAGGAAGATGGGCGATCAGCGAGACTCCCGGATCCTAACACTGTATTTTTACCGTGATAAGTGTGGAGCGGGAGAGATTCAAAGGGAAGGGAGGGTTTAGGGGACGAATCTCGAATAATAGTATCCAGTTGTGTATCCGAGAGGGGAGGTTCAGAAAATCCGGCAAGAGAGTTAGGATCATGGGAGACATCTAATGCATTGAAGGGATCGGTCTCAGACAGTACATGAGAAGTCGGTGAGGGTAGAGAAGCGTGGGGGACCTGCGTTGGAGAAGGTAAAGTAGCAGATGGATGGATGGAGTCCGGAACGAGAGGATCAATTGGAAGGGCTGTTAAGGAAGCCATGGAGGTTGGAACAAAATGAGATCAGCGTGTTCGGAAATGAAGAGCCTGTCTGAGGCCGAGAAGCTGTTGTAAAGAGAAGGGAAGAGAATTTGAATCTTACTCACTAAATCATCCTCCGGAGCAATGTCATCACTTTGATAGTAAAGCACATCAGCTGGCTGATTTGGTGAAGAGATATAGCCATTAAAATGTGCCTCTTCAGCAGGGTCCAAAATCACCTCTGGAGGAGGGAACTTGGAACAGTCTCTTCGCAAGTGTCCAGTTCTACGGCAGAAAGAGCAGCGGAAAGGTATGCCTAGGAAGTCCAATCTCTGAGAGATCAGTTTTCCGCGCCAGTCTATCTCCAAAACTTCAGGAAGTCCAGCCTGTATGTCTAATTCCACATAAATCCTCGCTAATCTTCTATCCTCTGCCTCAAGTAGGTTTGAGTACACTTTGAGAAAACGCCCTATGGATGCTCCAATCCGTTCAAGAGCTTGCAGGTTCCAAAGTTGGAGCGGGAGACCTGGGAGGAGTACCTAGAGATGTCGAAGACCAAAGAATTCGGTGGCAGGGTTAAAGCCAAGTCTCCAACATTTTAGCATGAGACTTCCCCCATCGATGGGCCAAAATCCTCCCAGGATCAAAGCAGAGTCAGCTGGAGTCTTAAAAATAAAGCCTAGCCAACCATGTTGTAACAGGTGATACTTAGGAAGGTACCCGAGAATAGGTTTCCAAATTATCTCCATCCAGTCTTCTAACTTTTGCTTGCAGTTTAGTTTGTAGGCTAATCGACCAACTAAGGCACACAGGGCCAAGTTGCAAGCTTCAGGAAGCCCGATATCCATTCCAAGCACTAGTTTGGGGTGCCTTCGCTTGGGTTTCCAAACCTTTTGTGGTCGTTTCTGTGATCCAAGTTTCTTATAAGAGGTCGAGTGCTGCAAAGACTTGTAATCTGAAGGTGGAAAAATCTTCTGGAAACCTGTGTTAAACTTAGCAGAACCTGGTTGAGGTGAGACTGGAAGAGGCTTTTCCACAAGGGACTGTGGTGGAACGTTTTTTGAGGAAGTAGCCGACAGATGAGATTGTGGAGCAGAGTAAGATGGGAGAAAGGGGCTAGAAAATGATAGAGGAGGTGCACCAGCAGTCTTATTAGAATGAAATTTTTTTGTACAAAGTTCGTCTATCGATGCCAGAACCTCTGGGTGGTCCCAAGGGTCCCCCAGGTTCTCAGCAGATATAGATGGTTCCTTTGAGTCCATGGGAAAATCAAAAGAATACAAAGGGAAGGGGACGAAAAACGAGGACAGAGAGCTCAGTCAGTGAGGATTCTGATCAATCCAGCGAGTTTGTAGGTAAAGCAGACAGAAAAGGTGAAACAGGAGTCACTCAACACCGATCAGTGGTCAGAAGAGGACAGGGAAAAAGACAAGAAAGATAGCAGTTAAGCCTGTGAATGAAAAACAGCCCGACAGACTATGTCGACCACCCAGCAAGCGAATGAGACAAAATAGCGAGTAAAAGATGGAAAACCAAGGTGAGTCAGATGATACCAACCGAGAGACGCCAGGGAGAAAGTCCGATCAAAATGGAGCGAGAGAAAGCAACTACAAGAAGGTTACCGCAGTTGAAGAGATTCGGAAGAATATCTGATCAGGTTACAGACTTTGGTGAGTTTCAGGATCGGAACCAGGTTCAAAAACGCCATGGGCGCCAAAATCGCCCGCCTCCACCATCCAGAAAAAAATCTTTATCCTGTAAATTTCCCCAAAAATGATGTTGAACTTGGATGCTTGAAAAAAAAATATACGTTCTTGTTTTCCATACTCTTGTGGATAAGTAAAGGGGAAATGTTACACTAACCCATTATTTGAAGGTTAGATTATTTGATTCTCTTTGAAGTAATATATTTCAAACGACCCCAATAGTTCATTGGGGATTTAAAAGAACATATTTTGAGAGGCATGGATGAACCATCAGGCCACTTTGAAAGAACATATTTCAAAATCTCCCAATGAACCGCCATGCCTCCTCAAAATATTGATAGAATATATTTAAAAGGCCCCAATGAACCATTGTAGACTCCACAAAAGATCAATAGAATGTATTTTGAAAGGCCTCGATGAACCATCGAGCCTCCTCAAAAGATCAATAAAACATATTTAGAAATTCCTCGATGAACCATCGAACCTCTTGAAAAGACAATATTTTGAAAGGCCACGATCAACCATCCGACCTCCTTAAAAGATAAAAATATAATATTACAAAACGCCTCAATGAAACATTGGCCATTTTTGAAAGATCATATTTCCAAAAGGCCCCAATGAACCATTGCGCCTCCTTGAAAGAAAGAAAGAACATATTTTGAGTGGCACTGATGAACCATTGAGCCTTCTTTAAATATCAAAGGAACTTCTTTCAAAAGGCCAGAACGAACCATCGAGTCTCCTCAAAAGATCAAAAGAACATCTTTTGAAATACCTCAATTAATAATCAAGCCTTTTCATAATATCACCTTTTTATAGCCATGATGAACCATCAGGCCTCCTCAAAAGATTGAAAGAACATTCAAAAGGCATTGATGAACCATCAAGCCCCCTCAAAATAAAATATTTCGATGTGTCGCATTGAACCATCAGGCCTCCTCAAAATATGGAACCTCTTTCAAAATATTCATTTGACGTAAAATTCATTGGGCCTCTTTGAAATTACTTCTTTCAATGTATAAATTTCAAAGTTCAAATTATCCACCATTCAAAGTTATTATTTTGAACTCAGAAGAAGGTATGAAATAAAAACTTGGAGGCTTCAAATGTCATAAGAACTCAGAATTCTCGAAGGCCATTCAAAGGTTATTCTCTATGATTGTTTTTGTCCTGTAGCCATGCCATCATACATGAACATAGAACTACTTTATCCTCAATAATTTGAATATGAATGCACAATTAGATATTGAATCTAAATAACTTTAAAGATATACAAATTCCATAAAGAAATGTATTTAATCATTACAACAAGATAACATGCAACATTAGGCATTCATGGATTCTATTCCAATTCAAACATAATATGCAATGATTTCTTAAAAATATCATAATAGAACAAAAGTACACACCATGTACATAATGTGATCATGGAGCACAACTCCAAGATACATAAGTTACACATTATATGTACATTTAGGCCCATATATGTCCCACCTTGGGGTCATATCATATACATTTAGCCATATATATGTCCCCCCTTGGGTCATAACATAGTACCCTCCTAAAAAAATATTTTTTCTCAAAGATTTGCAATTAAAGGATTCACATGTGATGAAACCAAGTAATATGATTTTATTTTGTTCCTTCTTTCTTCATTCCATTGTTGATGATCTATCCATCCAAAATCAATTATTTTCGGTCTTAACATTTGGTGTTTGGTTGTTGCATAATTTTCTTTCCTTTGATTCCATGTATTTTTGTTGCAGCTTCTCCAATCTGTGGTGGTTGTTGGTCTTTGATAATATCTCGTTGAAGAGTGTTTATTTGATGTGTTTTTCCATTCGTATTGACAAGTATTCCATATTCTTCCTTCATAATGTTGATATCGACCTTTTTGTCTTCCTTGAAATGTTTCCTGGTAATGAGGGTGTTGATATGGTTCCACTTTTAATGGTTTTTCTTCACTATGCATGTGCATTTCATCTAAATTATTTTCAGAGACAACATATTCCTCTATCTTCCTTGTTTTCTCTTTGATTGATCTATCCTTGGAGATAATACCATCATATTTGGCATGTACATCCTCTAGATAGAGTTCAACTTCTTCAAGTATCTTTTGGTGACCTTCTTGAATCTTGTCTTCTTTCTCCTTTTGAAGCTACAATGTCACCCCATTTATCAAATTATGACGTATTTCTTCAATTCTGGATTGCATTTTTTATTTTACCTCATCAGTATTTAGGGATTCCTCAACCTTCTTACAAATTTTATCTTCAAGTCTTTTGGTAGATTTTTCATCCAATATCCTTGTTTCTTCTTGATTTTAAGCATTCTTTTTTTTTTCTTTCAATCTCTTAGCCTCATACAATATTTTTTTATTATGAATTCATAATATACATATATCTTCATCTTTGTTTTTCAAATCTTCCCTTCACTCATATTTTTCCCACTTGCATTTGCTAGCATTTTCTTGCTTTAAGTCCTTAACCTCCTTAATGAGTGACTCATTAAGGAATAGTATCTTAGATAGTTCCTCACCCTTCTTCTTAATCTCTTCCTTTTCTTCTTTTAATTCATCTTGAATTATATACATGTCCTCCATATGTGTATCCTTAATCCATTTATTTGAGAAGAGTTCTTCAAATTTTTCCCATGTGCAATGTCATATAGTATCTTGATCAATACTCATCCACCACTTCAAATATTCACCAAAAAAATAATTTATTTCCCTTGAAGGAGTCAAATCATATTATTTTACCAACCTCAACCATTCCATAGGATTGATTTTGTCTTTATCTTCATCTCTTGTAAATTTAGGTATTTCCATTGATTCTTAATTGAGGTATAACCCCAACCCTTAACTTACAACCTTGATATATTAAGTATAATTATCTAAAATAGTTATAATCATTGTTCTCATATAATATTATAAGTCTCGTCTTTCCAATGGCTTTCGAATCAACTCAATCGAGCATTCCAATAAAAAATTATGATAGTTTTAAGTGAACATACCTTTGAAACCCTAATTTGGATTTTGTCCTCCTAGCCGACCTTCCTTCTGATGTATCTTTGTAATTTCGGCCCTTTTGAGTCTAAAATTGCGACCTGTAGTGCTATGAAATGTGTTCTTTGCAATTCCACAGGTTTGATCAAAATTGGATGTGCCAAGTTGAAGTTATGGTAACTTCCCTACACCTTGCTGATTTTTGTCCTTTCAAGGAGATCGAACTTGTACAGTGTTCCACATGCACAATATTTTATATTTTATTCTAAAAATTGAACCAGAAATAATAAATTCTATCCTCTTTACAATTCAATTGGTTTCATATAATTTGGAGCCTCTATGAAGAAGATATGATTATTTTACCTAGAACACATGTTTGAGACTAGTCAATAGGACTAGTCAAATACCTTATCTTCCACAGAGTGTATCTCTGCAATTATGATGACCCGGAAGATGAAATGTTTCCCATAGATACCCTGATATGTCCTCTAAATAAAATACAATTCTCTCCTTTTGAAGTGGCTCCAAGAAAAATTTATAACAAAAATTACAAAATAATTGTATTGAGGAAGAAAAACCCTAGGATCAGTGCTCTAATTCCAAATGTAATTATCCAAATGCTTAAAAATATCACAATAGAACAGAAGTACACACCATGTATAGAATTTGAGAGTGCCGCACAACTCCAATATAGATCATTTACACAATAACTCTTTAAATAATAGGGGAACCCCCTCCAAATAACCAAATACCTTCCTTCATCCCCATTCACAACTCCTCAATAATGAATACATGATCTCTTATATATATATTCACACTTGCACATGAGGCACCTTTTAATACTAGGACGGCCTTCTTACATATATATTTACACATTACATGTACATTTAGGCCCATATATGTCCCCCCTTGGGGTCATATCATATACATTTAGCCATGTATATGGCCCCGCTTGGGTCATAACATAATCCAACATAACTCAACTTTAGAATTATAAAAAGGAATTTAATATATATATGGAACACTTATCTTTGAAAAATCTAGTCCAAGGAATTTTCCACCCAACCATAAGAAATCCTCTGTGGATGTCATCCCCAATCTAGGCTATGAGGCCACTAGGGTGAAGGAAATGGGATATGGACACTCAATTCACTCACCCAACCCAATTTATCTTAGGTTTATCCAAGATGTTAAACACAGAACTCTCCATGTAACCTTATAACCAGCCCAACCATGACACTCCCTTCACTACCCCACGCAACACCGGGGATATACTCCTTTTATGCCAAATAGTCCATCATGCTTACTACAAGGCCTTTCCTTTCTCTACTCAATAGTCCATCAAGAAATAATTCCCCCTCTTTAGTGTTCTCCTTTATACTCCTTTATATTCCTTTGAATCCTTCCATATTTATTCTTAGATTAATCATATTTCCTTCCTCAACCCTATCTAGTCATATACCGGTTCAAAACATAATCTTCCACATGAGACCATAGCTCCATAACTCATAGGTGCATGGGTATCGGGAATAATTCAACTAGTTACTCAAGGAAAATTGGAATGATCGTGTGTAGCATGGGAATGCCTAAGTTAATGAATAAAAATATGAATCCTCCTCCAATGAGAATATTTAATTCAAATCTTCATGGGGGGAGGAACAAAGAAAGAGATGGTTCAAATCCCTAGAGCGATGGAGTCTCTTACAGTCCTCATGACTTGCCCTCAACACTCATTCTCTCATAACTATGGAAGGTGAACTTCCCCAATTTTTAATAAGGAATATGGTGAAAATATGAAGGTTAGGATATTTAGACAACCTAATATTATTTATGATTATTTATCATCCCCTTGGGGAGCCTTTAATATTCCCTTCTGGTGGACTCATATCCCCTCCCATGCTCTTAGAAGATAGTTTTTGATACTCATACTAATTTTGGAAATAATATTTACATATCTTTAGTATTCCATGGAAAACCTGCCCCATGGTATATTGAAATCATATTTATTGAATTACATGCCTAGACCTTCAATAGTTAGGTCTTGTCCTTGAGCTTCGCACTAGGAATTCATACAATATATTTACATCATTTACACATGGGTCCATTCATATAACTTTACTATTGTCATTATATCCATTCAATTACAATTTTATCCAAAACATTCAAAGGATCAAAACTAAGTTATTACATTCCCCTCCCCCTTGGGGTTGTGTTGTCCTTAGAGAAACTTGTTATCAAACAAAAATAGATATGCAACCTCCATGGCCTTATTTATGTAAGGTACCAAATGTAATATAATATGAATAAATATAAATATTTAGTAAATATCAATTGAACAACAAAATATTGAGAAAAGGAATACCATAAATAATACATATATTCAAAGAAAGCAATGTTCACTTTCCTCTTCGAGGGGACAACCTCCAACAGAGAAGATATCGATTACAATAAATCTCAAGACAAAGATTTATCATGCCTCATACACGTCTTTATACTAATTCTATCTTCTAAAGAACATTCTAGAGGAATATGTTTCTACAAGTGGAAGCTTCTATTAGGTCTTCTCACATTGACTTGTTCACATTTATTAAATCCTTTATTACATGAAAAATATATTATTCTATCTGTGTGAGGGGTTAGGGAGGTTAGGTCCATAACACTCTATCTCCTACACAACATCATATATACCAAGGTGATTCCATTGAAAATTTACCTATGTGATGTCTTGGTTTCAGATAAAAGTCTCTTCCATGTCAAGGATGCACAAGGTATATGTCTAGAACTCTTCCTCTACTTCCACCTAGATCACAACCCAATCAGTCACATGGTTAGGATATTGTACTTATTTCTTAAATAGAGGAACATAGAAAACAACATGATATTTAATATTAGTAGGCAACACAATTTTATATGCAATTGGTATTATCATATATAGGATCTCAAATTGCCCACAATCACAAGGTGCCAATTCAGCACAACTTCCAAGCTTCAAAGGACTTTTCCTCAGTTTCACATTGAGGTAAAAATGATCCCCAATTTTAAATTCTATGTTGAACCTTGTTCTTATATGTTATGTACTAGATACCCTATATAGCATAAAAATAGAAAGAGTAAGTATGTTCCTTGAGAAAGATAGAGAGTCAATGGATAAGTAGCATCTTTGCTAGGGCAACCTCCTTTTACAATATATCAAATGCATAAGGTAATATGCTCATTCAAATGAATATACTTTATTATAAATAGGAGATAAAGTGGGAATGATGTATATGACCTAATTATAACTAATATACTAATAACTAATGAGGGTTAGTACCCTGGCATATCCCCCCTCTTTAAAAACAAAATTCCCTCAAATCTTGTAATTGAGGGTGTTTATTACAGAGGCATGTTCTTCCACTTTATTAGGTATTCCATAATGGTTCTATTATGAAGAGAAGGAGAACATTGATCTATAATTTTTTATGCTTCAATAAACTTTCCTTCTTAGTCTAATTATGGAAGTTTAGTCTATATTGGCACAATCTATCCCAAAACCGTTTTTTGTAAAGAGACATGGAAAACTTATGAATGTGAGAGGAAGGTAAATCCAACTCATCATCCACTTATCTAATCTACTAGATAATCTTGTAGGGTCCATAAAATTTTGGATCTAGTTTCTAATTTTATTTTTTTTGTTTCAGAGTGGATTGTTTATAATGTTGAAATACCCAATCCCCCACCTCAAATTGTCTTTCACTTTGTTGATCTTCTTGTTGTTTCATCCTCTTTTGATCCATTTGAAGGTTTTCTTTAGTAATATGCAAATTTTCTTTATTTGTTTCCATATGTGAGTCTATTGCATGTACCTTGGAATGGTCCTATGAAAACGATGTGATACTAGGATATCGATATCATAAAGAGCTTCAAATGGATACGTGTTAGTAGTTGTGTGATAGGTGGTACTATACCACCATTCTACTAGAGCAAGCCACTTGACCCATTGACATGAATATGGCCTCTTTTGAATTCCATCGATGATGATGTTACTCAACTCTGCTAAATTGGGAATATACATTATGTTCTTGTAAATAATAATTCCATCATCACTTAGGTGTCCATAACCTTCATAATTTTTCTCTACTTCTCTTTTTACAATCCATCTTTCACATGGAAATAATTTTTATCAATATAACTCTATCATTGTGACCTTCAAATTATATTTTCAAATGTTGATTTTCACCACATGCATCACATGCATTTTCCTTATTAGGGTGTCTACAACCCTATTCTCTTTCCCTTTTATGTGTTGTATCTAGAAACTACACTCACAAAGGAATCCAAACCATCTTTCTTTCCTAGAATTCAAGTTTGGCTACGCAAACAAATATTTTAGTCCATTATGACTTCTTATTAGTATTCACTTCCTACCCATCAAGTAGTGGCCACATCTTCAATGCATGTACTACAATAGCTACAAGTTCTAGATCACGATTAACATAGTTTCTCTCATGTTATTTCATATTTGTCAATTCATAACACACCACATCATCATATTGTATGAGAACTCCATTGATTCCTTCCCTTTGTGTGCCTATGCACACAAAAAAATCTCTTTTTAGATATACATCTTCAAAATGGGTGCACCAGTGAGGAATATTTTCAATTGTCAAAAACTTTCCTCACGTTGCTAGGTCCACTCAAACTTCTTTCCTTTCTTTTCGGAGGAATGTATTGGGTGTGAAATCTTATAGAATCCTTCAATGAATCTTCAACAATAACTAGCAAGACCGGTGAAATATCTCACATCTAGAACATACTTTGGGGTGAGCTAGTTCACTATGGCCTTAATCTTTTCTAGATCCATAGATAGCCTTTTTTTAAATAATGAGACCCAAATAATGAATCATCTTATGATAAAAGTCATATTTCCTAATTTTTGGATACACATTGTGTTCTCTCAACACTTTCAAAATAATTTACAAATTTTCCTCATGCTCTTCTTCAAACTTTGAGTAGACTAGTTTGTCATCAAGGAAAACAAGTACAAAAGGTATTTGTTGAAGACACCACTCATGAGGCACATAAATGTAGAAGTCTCATTAGTGAGATCAAATGGCACCACTAAAAATTCATAGTGACCATACCTTGTTTAGAAGGATGTTTTGTGAATGTCTTCTTCCTTGATTCTAACTTGATGATATCTTGATCTCAAATCAATTTTCAAGAATATCATTGTTCCTCTTATTTGGTCAAATAAATCATCAATTCAAGGTAATTTTTCTTCAATATTACTTTGTTTAATTTCTCTAGCAATTCATGCAATTCCATTTTCAGCTCCATCAACTCCAAATTACTCATCCTATAAGGATCCTTAGAAAATAGTGAAACCCCAGGCACAACGTCAATTGAGAAGCCAATATATATTCTTGGTAATAATCTCGGTACCTCATTATGGAATACATCTTTGAATCCTTGCAATAGTAGATAGTCTTCAAGATTTGGACCCTTTCCCTTTGTTGATTCTAATGCATGGGTTACATAAAAATGGAACCCCTTTCTAAAGCACTTCTTCAAATATAAGGCTAATATATATCTTATAGAGATTCCCTTTGGAATACTTCTTATTTTCTTAGAGCTTCCATCTTCATCAATGTAATAAAAAATCTTATTGTAGAAATCAATATTAACTTGATGTGCTTCCAACTAGTGCATACCAATAAGGACATCATGTGAACCAAGTGGAAAAATATTGATATTTTCCCATGTGGAAAGTCCATTAATATCTTAAGGAAATATCACCATCTTTTCTCTTGGTTACAATGGCTAACTAAACTAGCCATGACTTACTATCCGTACACTTCTTAAGAGCACATGATTTTACAACTTTAGGATTAATATAACTATGACTAGATCTTGGATCAATCAAAATGGATAGGGATTACTTAACATTCTTACCTTCTACTTCCACTCATGTTGATTGGTGGTCTACTTGGTGGTCCTCCAATGAAACATAGATCCTATGAATAGTCATTGCTACATCATCAAAAGTTGTAGCCACTTCAATATTATTGACATTCCTAGTGTTCTCCTTTTCATGTGGATAATTTATGAGCACATGAACTTCTCCACATCCCCAACATAGAATGGGATTTCTTGGCCTCTTTTCATTATTGACTCAACCAAATGATCTCCACCCTATGTTGGTTGGTTCCCATTTATTTCTCTAGTCAAGCTTCTCCTTCTTCTTGTCCTTCCATGCTTTGTGGAATTATAGCATATATTTAGTCTATTCATAGCAATAATTATCCTTTATAATGGCATCATTCAAAGTTTATGTTTCGTCAAACTTAATTTTGTCTATGTAGGATTGGTGTAATCCACTTAGCATAAAATGGATATTTATCTTGTCATCTGGATTTTACTTGACATTTCTTAGCAGCTCCAAGAATTTCTTCACATACTCATCTATGGTCATATTCCTAACTTTAGCTCAGGGAAATATTTGATCTTATCATCATAGTACCTATCAGAGAGAATTTTCTAGTGAAATTGACTCTCAAATTTCTTCCAGATATTATTTCTCTCGTTTATTGTACTGACTTATCTGATATGTTCCCAACAGATCAATGATTTTCCATTGAAATTGAATATGGCCACTCTAGCTTTCATTTCTCTAGAGTATTCATGGACTTGGAAATACTTCCTTATTCAAAGGATTCAAGCCTCAACTTCATAAAAAGACTTTACCTATCCATAAAAGGTAGTGGTTTTATTTTTTAGAATTCTCCATATAAGTTATCTCTGAAAGACTTCTTTATTCCTTGAATACTAGAAGATTATTTCAAACTACTCAATGAATCTTTGTAGTCAAATCATTCATTGTCATATTGATCTATTGGTATACAAGTCCCATCACTAGAGGTATTTCCTTTGGTTCTTGTGGATATCTTACAATAATGACTCCTAGAGTTGTCCTTCCTCCTACCAACATTATTTGAATTATTCATGTGATGCATTTTCCTTTGTATATCTATCAAACTCCAAAACATGGTAGAATTCAAATGGTTTTGATCTGCTTGATCCTTTCTTAACATTTCATTATTTTCTCTACAAGTTTGAATCTCTACCCTCAAGCTTCTCACAATCTCTGCAATGTCTACAAGGGATTCTTGGTTTCTTCATCCATTAAATTCAATCTCTACATTTCTCCCATGCATATTTTCACCTATGATATATACTTCATAATATTATGTTCTTTGTGTTTCTTCCATGATGGCAGTCATCTCAATCCAACAAGACTAAGATTGTGTTTCACTATATCATTTTTCTCTAGAAACCTTAGTACCTAGAAATCATTGTGTACAATAACAATCTATTATCCTAACAATGTCAACAAAATATCATTATAGCACCTCTATTCATTTTTTATTTCATTGTCATGCTAACTTAATGTTATAACTAACCCTTGTCATACTGTGTCCTTTACATTTCTAGCCAATAATAGCCTCAATGTTGTAACATGAGCTTTGATTCCACTCTATCATGTACTCATCGCATTATCCTTAACCTTTGAGGTTTGTTAATATTTTTACATTTTAATGAATGCTCATTGCATGTCTCCTAGACCATGCAAAATAACCATCTTTATCCCTATTAGGGTAGTTTGAATGAACCATCATCCAAAATTGAACCATTATTCCTAACTCGAAAAAATCATTGGGCTTGATCCAAAGATTCATCCCAACTCATCCTTCATTGGCTATACCCATTGTAACTCTCTTAATGAACATTTTTTGAATGACCCTAATAGTCCATTGGGCCTCTTCAAAAGAACATCTTTCAAGAGGCCCCAATGAACCATTGAGCCTCCTTGAAAGATCAAAATAACATCTTATGTAAGGCCCCGACATATCATTAGGCCTATTCAAAATATCATCTTTCAAAAGTTCTTAATGAACCATCTGGCCTCCTCAAAACATCAGAAGAATTTCTTTTGAAATGCCCCAATGAACCATCGGTCCTTCTCAAAATATTAAAGGAACATCTTTTGAAAATTCCCAATGAACCATCAAACCTCCTAGAAATATCAAAATAACAGATTTGAAAACTGATCGATGAACCATTGGGCCTCTTTGAAATATCATATTTCAAAATCCACAATGAACCATTAGGATTATTCAAAAATTCATCTTTTGAAACGCTCTAATGAAGCATCGAGCCTCCTCAAAAAATAGAAAAAAACATCTTTTGAAAGGCCCCAATGAACCATCAAGCCTCCTCAAAAGAACACCATTTGACTTGTCCCAATGAACCATCAAGCCTCCTTGAAAGATCAAACCTTTTTTGAAACATTTTCCCAATGGTAAATCCATAGAGCCTCTTCGAAAATACTTCTTTCAACATATAAACATGAAAGGCCAAATTGGCCACTATTAAAATATATTACCTTCAAATCAACACAAGGATCGAAATAAAAGTCCCATGTGCTTCAAATATAATTCAAACTTAGGATTCTCAAAGGCCATTCGAAGGTTCTACCTATGGTGTCATTTGGCATGCGACCATACCATCATACATGAATGCCAAATTTCTCCATCTTTGATAGTCCAAATTATAATGCACAACGAGATCTCAAATCCAAATACCCCTAAGGCCATTTGAATTCCATAAACAAATGTTGAATAATTATAGTGGGATAGCATGCAACATTAGGAATTCTTGAATTCCATTCCAATTCACACATAAGAAAACATGGTTTAACTTTAAAAATATAAATATGATTTTAATACATAGATGGGACACTTATCTTTGAACAATTTTTTCCAATGAAAATGGTTGATAACGAGTATTTTTCCACCCAATTGTAGGAAATCCTATGTGTATTTTTCCCAAAAGCTAGGCTATGAGTCCACCAATGTGAAGGAAACATGTCACGGACACTCAGGTCACTCACCCAACCCAAGTGCTCTCAAGCTCAGCCAAGTTGTTCAACACGGAACTCTCAAGGAAACCTTCAATCCAACCCAACCATGGCACTCCCTTCACATTCCCACACAACACTAGGAATATAACCTTTCTCTACTAAGAAATCCCATCGAGTGTACTAAAATTCCTTTCCTTTATCTTCTCAACAGTCCCACGAGAAATCCTTTTCCCTCTTTAGTGTTTTCAATGTGTGCAGAAAGAGTTCAATTTGTTGTCTACCTACAGGATCAACCTAGAAAAATCATATATTGTCCCTTGAGCACTCAATGAGTATAAATATACATGGTAATGGGAATTCATTCCTATCAACCTAGCATATATTCTCCTCATCACCCTTCCATATCTCTTCTCAATTTCATCACTTTTCCTCCCTTAACTCAATATGGTTATATACTAGTTTTAAATATAGTCCCCCACATGAGAACAAAACTCCAAAACTCAGGGGTTCATGGGTATGGGGAATGGTTCAATTGGTTAATTAGGGAGAATGGTAATGCTCATGGATAGCATGGGAATGTCTGAGTGAATGAATAAAAATTTGGATCCTCCTCCAATGTGAATAGTCAATTCAAATTTGCATGGGGAGAGGCCACAGAGAAACAGATGGTTTGAATTCATAAAGGGATGTAGTCTCTTTAATGACTCAAATACTAATAAATCTAAATTCATAAATAAACATATCAATTTGCATCCATTAACTTAAAAGATAAAGATACATTAATATTGATTACATAATTCACAAGAAGGAGCGAGTGGTGAGAAAATTACCTAAGATTTGAAGGAATCAACTTAGTTACAATGCTATGAATGTCGAACCAATGTGCTCCAATATTTGATCCAATTAGAATCCAAGGTCTTCCATAGAATTAGAATCCTGAGGAAACGTAGTGAGGCAAACAAATTTCAGTGAAGTTTCAAACTTTAATTTTTTTAGAATCCTAAGGAGACATAGTGAGTTACCTGTGGAAACAGTTTCATAAATTTAATCATTATAATTTGTGATATATATCTTGTGGAAGTTAGGTATTTTTACTAATCCTAAAACTAGTCTTAAACAAGTCATTTTATTATTTGTGCTATAACATTTTATCAGTGAAGGTGCAGACTATACAATTTTCAGGAGTTTAAAAACTCATATTAGAGTACTACTGGCTGAAATTTCAGACTCATAAGGGTTCCAAGTCTAGAGATGCATCAAGACAAAGGTCATTCATCCATACATACTCCAAATTAAGGGTTTGAAAACTGCATAACTTACAATTGGCATAACTTTTTATTGAAAGATATGTTTATGGTGATTCAAAATTTGTGATAAAGAGAAAATAGAGGATTATTATTATTTTTATTCCACGTGGCTCGAAAAAATACTTTAAAACCAATTAAACCTCCATAAGTCTCATATATAATTCATGAATAAATTGAGATACATAACAAGCTATCTAAATTGGATGAACAACTTAATGATTTGAGTGCCAGCTCAATAACAAGTGATGAGTTGGTAAACACACAAAGAAAAATTCAAGAAATGGAAAAGAAGATGGATGAAAATAAGAATGACCTTAAGGAAGAGATGAAAAGAAATATGGAATAAATGGAACAAAAGATGGATCAAAGTTGGAACATATGGAATAGAAGATTCTAAAATCCGTATATGGGAGGCTCTCTAAAATTAATTAATAAGGGGTCTGAAGGGACTCATGAAATTAAAGGTAGTGTTGAGGTTGAACAAATTTCCAATAATAAGACTTTTTAGGGGGGCTTTAACTTCAATAATGGAGTTATTTATGTATGGTATCCAAAAGGAGTGAACCTTCCCAAGGTTGAATTAAGGAAGTTATATGGAATAGTGGTCTTTACTACGGTGAACCAAATAGAGAAATATTTTGAATTGCATAATATTATGGATGATAAGAAAAGGATTCACATGGAAACTTTGAACTTTGAGAATAAACCATATCAATGGTATATTTAGTTAAAAGGAAGTCGCCCTTTATCATTATATTTGGGTTTATTTTACAAGAGACTTAGAAGCACAATATGGGAAAGTTTGGGAACATGACTATTTCAATCAATTGACAAGAATCAAGCACTTAGGTGATATTGAATATTATAATTAATAATTTCAAGTATTGGCCACAAGGGTGGATGACATAAGTGATGAACATTTGTTGGAAGCTTACATGGGTGGATTAAAAGAAGACATTAAGCATGAAATTTTCCTAAAACATTATGCAAATATTATAGATGTTATGAAATTTTATCATCATATTCAAGCCAAGAATAAAGCCACATAATCCTACCATTGGAGCATATGTAGGAACAAAATATCATTTTGGTGTTTATACGACAATCTTACCTCAACCGACAAGGTTGACACCTCAACAAATGGATGAAACAAGAGAAAGGGGACTATGTTTCAATTGTGGCAGTAAGTACAGTAGGGGGCATAAATGCGGTGAGAATAAATTATTCTACATAGACTGTGAAGAGGAATAAGATCAAGATATTGAACCATCACAAGATCCGGATCTAGAAGATACTACTCCAACGATATATTTTCATGCATTGGTCGGCATCCATACTTCACAAACCCTCAAGATACAAGGATATATCAAAAATAAAAAGGTAACAGTGTTGATTGATTCTAGTAGTACCCATAACTTCATCAATTACAAATTAGCAAAAGATCTCAATTGCTTTGTATTTCTAGCACCATATTTTCAAGTAATGATTGCAAATGGAGGTACCTAAATTGTTTTGGGAAGTGCCATAGTATTAAGCTCAATATGGGGGAGTATTTATTGGATAGCCCCATGATTTCCATCCAAATGGGTGGTGTTGATGTTTTATGGGTCCAATGGTTACAATCATTGGGAACAATGGCCCTTAATTTTCAAGATCTTTTCATGATATTTTCCTCGAAAGGAAAGGAAAATGAACTTAGAGGTATAATAGGGAAATCCTCTAAAGTGATAATCTCTAATAGCATGACAAAATTACTTAAAAAGGGACATTGTGGTGTGATTGCACAATTGTGCTCACTAGATGTTCAAATGTCTATATCATCTACTCCAATGGATCTCCAAATGGTTATCATCAACCATTCCAAGATATTTGGAGAGATGCCTAAGGGTCTTCCACCAGCTCAAGATAATGATCATGATATTCATTTGCAACCTGGAAGTGTACCACCTAGCATTAGCCCTTACAAGTATCCACATTCATAGCAGAGTGAAATTGAGAGTATGATCCAAGAAATGCTAGAGGATGGCATCATTCAACCTAGCCAAAGTTCTTCCTATTCACCAGTAGTGATGGTTATGAAGAAGGATGGGTCATAGTATATGTGTCCGGATTATAGACAACTCAACAAAATAACCATCAAAGATAAGTTTCTTCATGTCATTTATGAATTACTAGATGAATTGCATGGAGCAAACTTATTTACTAAGTTGGATCTATGTTGGAGATATCATCAAATAAAAATGAGGCAGGAAAAAATTCCCAAAACATCCTTTAGAAAACATGAAGGTCATTATGAGTTTTGGGTTATGCCATTTGGACTTACTAATGCACCTTCAACATTTCAAAGCTTTATGAATTTTTTTTTCAAACCCTCCCTTAGAAAACTTGTGTTAGTATTTTTTTATGACATACTAATCTATAGAAAATCATGGGAAGAGCATGTACAACATGTTGATAGAGTATTACAACTTTTGGAATAGAAACAACTTTATGCAAATCCTTCCAAGTGTGCATTTAGGGTTCAATAAGTGGAATATTTCGGTCATATTGTATCTCATGAAGGTGTAAAAGTGGACCCTAATAAATTAAAGCTATGATGGAATGGCCAATTCCCAAAACCTTGAAGAAACTTAGAGGATTCTTAGGATTGATGGGATATTACTGCAATTTTGTTAAGAACTATGGTCAAATAGTGTCACCTCTAACAACATTATTAAAGAAGGAAGAATTTTCTTGGACTCAAGAAGCAACCAAATATTTTGAAAAACTTAAGGAATCTTGTTGACGATTGAAAGCGTCAACGAACTTTCACCCGCAAAGTATTGCTAAAGCCTATTATTACAAAAGTTAAATAATACTAGTAGGTGGGACCCCTCGTAGATTGGAGATCAAGTCTGATAATTATTCGATGTTATGCTCAACACTAATTTCATAGTTGATGATATCTTGTTTTAATGGATAATGGAGCAGGCATATTATACAAGGCTCCCTTGTTGTCTCAATATCAACTAACACCGAATTGTTCATGGTTATCATTGTTGATTGTTCTTGTGACACCTGCAAGGAACACATGTTAGCAACAAAGAAATAAAATAAACTAAGGAAGAAACTTCCCTATGCTAACATGATATACTATATGCATTAAAACGTTGTGGCAAATCCTAGCTAACATAGTATAGCCATACGAGTTATGGAAGTTGTATATAGCATAGTTGGTATTTGTTTATGCATATTAAAAGTGGTAATATGTGATATGGGTGGTGCTCTTCGACATTAGAGGTGGATGATTGTTTGATTAGTAGCTGGCACGTACTAAGAATTGAATGAATGGGCAGTAGGTAAGTGGTGTGCATTTACTGCAGATCGTTTTCACCCCTATCGTTGGACGCCACCCTAGTCAGGCCATCTTCCAAATATCACGGTTGTGGTTATGCTCTGATTTTTCAGCAGTGAGGAACCGCTCGGCCAATTCGCGTTTTAAATACATTTGATTACAGGTACATTCTTTTTTTTAGCCCTTCATGAATCTACTATGGTTATGAAATGGATTTTGGCTCAAGTGTATCCTTTGTGCTTTCCTTAAGTATTGCGATTGTGTAAATGGTTTTGTGATGAAGTAGGGATGATTCTCTTTGAAATGGTATTGAGGTCGTACCATTACGGGTTATCTTGGGTGTTGGCAGTCATAAGAGACCCCTAATATCTTAGCTGATTTACTTAGAAGATCCTTGTTGGTCTTGGTGAGCTATTTTCACACTTTCACATTGTTGTATCCAATCTGTGGGTTTTTATGGGGTTTAATGATTGAAGCATTCATGTCACCATGCATTGTACATGTGTGCAATTGGTTGTTTCTCACCACTAGAGGTCGAGAAGTGAGTTTTCTATTCTTAATCGGACATGTTCTCGCCTCTGTGTGGTAGTTGTTGAGCAAAGGGCATGAGGGTTATATCTTGCATGAAAATAACATTGCCACGCCAAGTTAAAGCCTCACCCCCTGTTATGGCCCCTGTCATAGAAGGTTTTCATGTCCACAAAAAAAGCATAGCTTTCTTTATGTGTACACCTTTGGCTTCGAATTTTTCACTATTGCGAGAAGTTGGCTCTGTTATTCTTGTGATAGTCACCGAGCAAACCCTTAGCCCTCCAACCTGGGGTTTCATTGGAATATTGTCAGGCATGTCTAAGTTGTTATGGGTTATTGTGGATGGAATGTATGGTCGACCATTTTGTATGTGGACTCATCCAATTGGCCATATAGTAGTCGTATTGGTTCGTCATTTGGTTACTACCTCTGTGATTAAATGATAAACCCTATATTGCTAAATTGCACTTTCCGATGGGTAGTCACCCTCCTTATACTAATAAATGTGTTCTTCTTTGGGGCCGAATGACCTTGAGTTGGATCACTGTAGATATTTTTCCACTGCATCCTTATATTTGTTCGATTCTGTAAACTTGGGTTTGCACAACATAGTCGACTACAGTGTGATCAGATCCCAACAATATTATATTTAATCGATGGCTCAACATCATGGATGGTTATTGCAATGGTTGTGTATTGTTTTTTTTTAATGGATATGTTTCCTCATTTTTTTTTTGTTGGCTACGCACTGTGTATAGCATATATGGCTTGGGTGCTCACACTCAGAGTTACCCACAAAATCTTGAGCACGATTGGTTGCAACCTGATCATTTGTTGATACAAGCTTGTTGTTAGTACCCCGTATGTTGGCTGGGTAGCCTAGTTTTTTCCAGTCACATTCGATTGGGCTTGCATAGTGATGGATTTACACTTGTATGATTAAATTATTCGGCGCTTATCTTGTGGTGGTTGGTGGATTTTGTCTGTTAGTTGTCAATTTCGTTTTGGCAATGTGATCTGGTTTTTTTGGGGTCTTTATCTATTTAACGAAGGTCATTGCATTCAAATGATAGGCCCGATGGCGATGATAATGTGACTTCATTTTTATTTTTGGAGATATGAATTGGCGTATGTTTGTTTATTATAGGCGATGGATGATTTTGAATGGTTACAGATTGGAAATGGGTACTGTTTGGAAATTGTTATGAAATGCAAAGAAAAGTGAATGAAAGGAGAAAAATCCCTTACAAATTGTGTGGAATACATATTGTCTTGTGGTGATACTATTTTGGGTATTGGATTATGAACAAAGAACTAGTTAAATGCACAGAAATTGTTATTTGGTCAAATGAATGATGGTTGATGCATCATTTTCGCAGAACGTTTTATGGACCACTCAATTAATTTCACGAACAGTAATCATTTTTTCCTTTCCATGATTTTAATTTCCCGCAAATTACAAATCCCCTCATATTCCCGTTTCATTTTTCCACTCCCTGTTCTGAGATTAATTACAGTAAGGAGAATGTTGGTGTTAAGACAGTTGAAATTGACAGTGACGGGTGTGGATTACAGTGATGTTTTCTTGGTTTTCTTTTTAATTGATTGTTGTTTTCATTGAGCAGTAATCATGTTTCCCCCCCCCCTCACTATGTCATATTTTCACTCAATACAAGCCCCTCACATATCCCAGAACCCTTTTTCACCCCCTACTCAGTGATAAACGGTAAAACAAATTGTATGGATTGGATTGCATGAGTAGGATATATTGTTGAGCCAAAATCCACTTCATATTTTGAAAAGAGTTGTCATGTATGGTTAACTAAAGGAATGTTACTAATAAATCATGCATGCAGGAGTGAGCTATTTAGATAAAGACTGAAAATAGAGGCTTATTATGCTTCTATCAAGAGAAAGACTAAAAAATGGTTGCACCACAGACAAGAAAATATGGCTTCTCAGTTGTTATTTTATCTGTGGATTTATGACAATTGACTTCAGGGATCTTTAGACAGTATGTTTTATTTTGTATATATGAGTATTATTTTTGAAATAATTTCAATTTCATGAGATAAAATTGCCAAAAGTAAATATGTTGATGGGAGACACAAGGAAGTGTGTTTGCTTAACTAATGGTTATGTTATGATTGTTATGATGGTTATGAACTAAAGGGAGTCACAAGGGTTCCCACCTACTAGTTATTATTTATTTATGACCCTTATTGTGATTATTACTTTCCCCCTAACTAAAGTTAGTTTATTCTTTTAATTAACTTAACTAATTATTTGGTTTAATTACTTCAAACAATTTTGACTTGTTAAAAGAAAAAGGAAAGGGAGGAACAAAGGGAGATAGAAGTTGAAGCAGTCCAAGGTTTGCTCTTTGAGTTTATGTTGAGATAGTTCAGTTTTCATTCATTCATATATTCATCATAGCCTAATTTGCTTTTGTGATAGCAGGGTCTTATTGTAGACAACATATTCAAGGCTGAATCGAATCATTCAGACACTTGTTTTTCAAAGGTGTTGATCTATCTTTGATATTCTGTGTAGACTTGTATGTTTATGAATTAATTTTCATGGTTGATAAAGGCTATTGTGCGGAGTCGAGTGGGAAGCAATCTATGGCAAGATGATCCAGCTTTTAGATTTTAGTTTTGGTTTTCTGTCAGAGGTCCTTTTGTATGTTCCATCGGGGATGTCTAAGTTTGAATTTGGTCCAAGATTTTTGTATGAGATTTTGTAAAGAAAGGGACTCTTTGGTGAATTGGAATGAAATAAAGGATTGCTTTATGTCTCAACTATATTGATTATCATCTTGGTGTCTTTACTTCTGTTCTTAAATTTATTTCAGCAATTGTTATATTCAAAAAATTACATAAAAAGTAAATTTCCAGCAAGCTTTTTGTTGATAAAAGACTAGCCTAAGCACTTGTAATTAATACTTGTG
>ML787388.1:497820-526403 GCA_009831015.1 Picea engelmannii | reverse complement strand
ATCAAGAGTCCAAGTAGGATTTTCTGGAGGCTTATTTGGTGTAGAAGTTCCCTTTTTGGGTGGCATGTTGGCCAAGTATCACTTTTGAACCTTAATTTTGAGGTGGTTCTGCTAGACAATATTTATTCTGTTGTATCTCCCAATTTTTGGCCCTTCTGGGTATAAAACTTTCTTTTATGTATTTCATTGATATTTCTTCTCTGCAATGCCATAGGTCTGATCAAAATTGGATGTGCCAAGTGGAATTTACGGTAACTTCCCCACAACTTGCCGATTTTTGGCCTTTCCAGGAGATCTCACTTGTATAGTGTGCCCCGCACAAAATTATTGATATAAAATTCTGAAACTCTCACCAGAAATACTACAGACTGTCCAAGATCCAATGAAACTAGTCCCACACAATTTGGATTCTCTAGGAAGAAGTTATGATTATTTTACCCGGAACACCTTCTTGAGACTAGTCAATAGGACTAGTCAGATACCCTATCTTACACAGGGTTTATCTACAAATTTAAGATGACCCAAAAGCTTAACTTTTTACCACATATACCTTACTAATTTTTGTAAATATCTTCCAGAGTTTAGGGTTTGAAACATTACAGAAACGTTTTTATAGCGAAAATTCCACAATGACTCAATTCAGGATGATTACATAACCCTATCTTGTACAGGCTGTTTGTCCAAAAGTATAAGTCCTCGGGAGCTGAATTTTGAACCCAATGTACCTTTATCCATCTAATAAATATCCTCCAAGCCATTCCTTCTGAAACATTGTAAAAAAAACGTTATAGTGAAAATGCCAAGGTGTATCAAATGTAGCAACAAAACCCCAAGACCTTGAGCTCTGATACCATATGTTAAGAACCAAATATCAATATAGCATAGAAAATCCTCAGAAAAAGTACTCAACACCTTGAAAAAGAGATAATTTCAGATAATAAGCCTCTTCGAGGGGGCAACCTCCTTTTACCCGACTTAAATGTTCAAGCACAAGATGATTCAAAATGAAAATGTCTCCTTGGTATATATAGGAGACTAGGAGGTATAATTACAACTAATGGCCTAAAGCCGGCATAAATAAAATAACATTAATAATATAATATTCCCCAATTAAGGGGTAATGAGCCAATATTAGGGCTTAACAGTGACACTTTGTCCTCTCTGTCACAGTTGAGCTTATCCTCTCTGTTACAGTTACAGATTTCAACACTTTCCTATCTGTCAATTATCTCTATGATGAGTCTTCATTCCACTGGAAGTTACCTCGAGACTCTTTGGCTCCTCTGATGATCACCCTATAGCTCCTTGAGTTCTCTGGCAGATGCAATCACTTTGTTCTGGAAGTTACTGAGAAAACCTTCGCACGCTCATCCCTTTGGCACCTTTTCCCTTTTTGAGAAATCTACACATTGGGTGCTAGTTTTTCTGGCTAAGTCCCTTCCTTTCACATGACCATCAGTGGTGACCATACGCCTAACCAATAGTCGTTTCACAATTTTGTGTTTTGGGTGATCAACTGTGAGTCACCTCGATTTTCCCAAGTCGTTAAACTCTGAGGTGGAGCCTAGCAATGCTAGCTCCTTCCCTTCTCTCTTGTTGATGTGACCATTGGTTGTGACCACATCCCTAACTTCTGAATCTATGATTGTGTCAGATCAATGGTCCACGATCATCTGTGATCCTACAACCCAAATCATTTCACGACTTCTCATTTTGGAGGTTTCCTAATCGACGGTCCACGATCTTCTATATTTCAATGGTCTAGATATCTTCTTCGAGAACTCAGACTTCTTTCTTCATCGTGCCAGATCAACGGTCCACGCTCTCCCTTTGATGGATGACTGTGATCAAATCATGACCTCGCGTGTTGGGTGTTTGAACATGAGCCAACTCTGACTCTTCCAACTCATGATTCCCAATTCAATGCTCTTTGTCAGATCGATGGCCCACAGCCCTTTGTGATCCAACGGTCCAAATCTTATCGGGACTTCATGTTTCACAAAGTTTGAGGACTACTCACCTCCCTTCTTCCGACTTATGATTTTTTGAAACCTGCTCCAGATCAATGACCCATGACATTCATCGATCGAACGGTTATGATCAATATCGCGAACTCGGACTTCGCAATGTCTGCGAACTGCTCGAAACAGTTCTTTCGATTCGCGATTCTATGAATCTTCTTTATCAGCTGCTACGTGTCCTTTCCAAATGAACAGCTAGGATTTTTGTGGCTCCTAGCTCCTCGAGTATTTGCCTCCTACCTTCCCAATATTTGCGAGCGTCATATCAATGGCTCACAACTCCCCATGATCTAACGGTCTGGATCAACTCACGAACTTGTACTTCACGAGTTCCTACAACTCTTACCTTTGACTTTTCTAGTTCATGAGTCAGAAAAATGCTTATCTCTCCCCATTGTCCTATGGATCCACCGACTCAAATATCATCGCGACTTCACATTTTTCAGAGTTGGAGGATGGCTCTCAACCATTATCATCTTCGCAATTATACTGGATACGACGGTTGTTGGTCCTCGGCACTTAGATCCAATGGATCAGATCTGTACTTCTCCTCTATGCTTCCTCTAGTCACTGGACTCTGATCTAAAGGACATCGGGTATTCAGGATTGGTGATCCAATGGCCACTGTCACTCCTCCTCCTGAGCTTATGCTTCCTCCCTGACTTGGAAGAATTTCTAAGTGTCAAAGGCCTCGACCTTTGATCCTTCTGCAAGTCCTGATGACTTTGGGACTCGTCTACATTTCTGGAAAAACACTATCTCTCCTGAGATTTGGCAATAAAGTTAACCTCGAACCTAGTGGACACTTGCGCTCTGCGTGAAACTCTGCGCTATTCCTCCTGAACTTTGATTCCTTCTGCAAACTCATGGATTCTACTGAATCATATGCATTCTCATTGTGGCCTTCATGATAACCTCTCGCTATCTGGAAACTCCAAATCTATGCCCTTTTCTCGTCCTCCTAAGCTTGTAGACAACAATTTCTCATGGTCTCGTCATTCTCGATGCTATCATTGCATATTTCATGTTTTCCTTCATTGCACACTATGCATGTAATCACGCCATCATTGTTGTTGTTCTTGCATGTAAACATGACATCGTCACTATTGTTCTTTCTTGTAGACATGTCATCATCATTGTTGTTATTTCCTATAGAGATTCCATCATCATTGTTGTTCTCACCATCAATGACAAGCACACTCTACCTGTAAACATGCCAACAATATCCCCCTTTGGCATTGATGGAAACCCTGAAAGGATACACTATTTTTCTTAGACCTCCAACTATAGAATCACCTTTTCTCCCCCTTTGACATCAATGTCAAAGAAAACATGCACCCCCTGAGTTGTTGCATTATTTTTTGGAGGTATAAGATATTCAACCAACACATACCCCCCCTAATAGGATGGACTCTCTTATTTGAGTCCTGCAGAGTATTTGTATCTAAACCAAAGTCTTCTCCTTATGAGTCTTGGACCTGTTCATCTTTAGCTTCAGTTGTGTCCTCTGTAGTATACTCAATATTTCTCAACTCTCTTACCGGGACTCCTTCATCAACCTTTTCTTGTCATAACTGAATGACTCCACTTGTCACTCTTCTCTCTCTGCTTCTGACTATTCTCCCCCATTTTACAAATGAAGGACTTGCATTAGGTTTCTTAGGAGTACTGATTTCTTCCTTTTTGTATCCAAGACCGGATTTTTCATTTGGTGATCTCTAACTATCCAAGATCTCATCCAGGGTCATGGATTTGTTCAAGAACTTGATTTGGGTGTTTAACTTCTCAACCTTCACAACTTATGCTTCCATATTATGACATGATTCTTCTTCTACTTCTTCTTTTCTTCCAGGGGAGGATTCAACATCAACATCATTATATGTACTTATGCCTTTAGCCACCACTTTTCCTGAGTTTAAATTCTTTACCTTACAATCTTTGGACGTGAACACCTCTTCACAACCTCTATCACACATTTGACTTACATTGAGAAAATTATGTTTCAGACCATCTACAAGCAGAACATCCTCGGAATCTCCTTTTCCATTACTCAAGCTCACCATCCCTTTACCCTTGATTTTACCTGGTTCATCATTTCCAAAGGTCACAATTCCTATTTTGCTTTTACTTATAGACAGAAGCTTATCCTTGTCTTCATTCATGTGCTTGGAAAATCCATTGTCTATATTCCAGGAGTCCTTTTGTTTTTGAGTTGAAAGTACTAGACCACATTTTTCACTATCTTTCTTTTTCAATGTGTTGGCATTTCTATCTAAGAGCTTTATCCTTGGATCTGCTTTGTAATTCTTCAGATGGCAGTTTTCATCTTTGTGGCCGAAGTTATGATAGTTATAGCATTCAAGGTCATCGTTCAATAGGTCAAAGTGATTGTTGCAACGTTGTCTACTCATTGGCTATTTAGTTCTATGTAGCAAAGACTGTTTATTTCTTGACCTCCTCAGTTGCATGTCTCTAAACTTAATTTGACAATTGGCAATCTTATGACCAAAATTAGAGCAGTAAAAATAGTAACCATGGAAGAAATTTTGGTACCTGAAGGATGGCCTTCTTCTTGGAATTTGTTGCTCCATCTTCTGATATCTTTGTTTTTCATCAGGGATCATATTGTCTTTATTAGCTTCTGGTGGTAGAGTACTCACATGGTCTGATTGTCTATTGACTTGGAACTTGATCATATTTACTGGCTCTTTTCTTTCTGGTTGTTTGTTGCTTGAACCACTTACATAGCCTAAACCAGTCTTCAACAAAGGAGATCTATGTATGCTCGGAATGTTGTTTAGTTCTGTTGAGGCTTTAATGCTTAGAAGATTTTGGAGATACAATGCTTTAAACTTCTCCATCTCTTTTCTGGTTCTTACTACCTCTTCCTCCAAGGCTTCACATCTTTCCTTCTTCTTTGATAACTATTGTTGCAGAATGCCCTCTATATTATTTGCCTCTTCTAATTCCACTTTTAGCAGGGAAAGTCTTCATCAGGTTTTTCACTGTCTTTCTCGAACTACATCAACAATTGTTTTTGCTTTTTCTTCTTAAATCCGAGTCTATCAATTTCTTCTAGGGCACTGATCAGTTCTCCTTCCAAGTAAACCATGGCTTCTTCATCATTGACATCACTTCCTTTGATTTTATTATCATAATACTCTTTGGCCATAATCATAAAGTCATTAACCTTATCTTCATAAGAAGAGTCACTATCTATGTCTCCTGAAGAGCCATCATTGTTTACACATAAACTTTTCTTTTTACCAAACCTCTTTGATTTGTACTCCTCTTCACCTTTAGAGTTCTAGTCCTTCTTCTTGTGTGGACACTTAGATGCAAAGTGACCTATCTTTCCACAGTTAAAACATTTGAAGGGAAACTTGCCTTGGTACTTTCTTGATCCTTTCTTTAGTATTCTTACAAATTTTGCTTCAATTTCATCAGGCTCAGAATCCTCATTCTTATCTTCTTTAAATGATGCTTCTCTAGCGGTGGATTTATCTTTACCTATCCTCATTTCATATGTAGTCAACATTCCTAGAAATTGATTAAAAGGAAGAGATTTTAGATCATTAAGTTCTTCTATAGAAAAGACCTTTAGGTTAAACCTATATGGGATAGATCTCAAAATTTTATGAACTAACGAGGCTTCCTCAATTTTTTCACCAAGTCCTTTCATTGCATTTACTAGTTCTTCAACTCTCAGAAAGTACTTCCCAACAGTTTCATCCTCTTTCATATTTAGTTGTTTGAATTGTAATCTGTAGGTTTGAATCTTTGCATCCTTTACCTTCTCATTACCCTCATAACTGCTAATGAGTTTATCCCACATTCCTTTGGCAGATTCTAAGTGCATAACTTTTACAAATTCCACTTCTGCAAGCCCACTCAGAATAGCATTCATATCCTTATCATTGAAGCTGAATTCTAGCTTGTCATCCTTAGAAGCTGGTGCAACTGGCTTTACATAACCGGTCTCTACCACATCCCAGACATCTGCACCTAAAGCCATTATGTAGTTTCTCATTCTAACTTTCCAGAAGGAAAACTTTGTTCCATTGAACAGAGGGGCCTTGTTGGTTGAATTTCCTCCATGGTTAGTCATGTTTAAACTCTAGGATCTACCCTTAAATAAAGGGAACTTGATCTGATACCAATTGTTGGACAACTGAGAGGGGGTTGAATCAGTTTTCACTGTGCTTAAACAATAATGTTCATTTTAGACTCTTTACAAAACACTCAATGACGATCACAATAATGCAGGGAAGTAAGCAATAGAATATTCAACATCAATCACACACATGGAATATACAGAGAAAGATATTTCTTGAGGAAACCCATAAAGGGAAAAACCTCTTCTTCTTGATATGATAAGTAATATTTATTTTTTGTACATTATCATTCTTAGGAGAACCAACTCCTTTTGAGGCTACCACCTATTTTTTACAAGCAGGAACTTGCTGAGAGAACCAACTCTCTAGTTTCTCTAGCACCCACTAGAAGGAAGCACCAACTCCCTTTGTGTTCCAGCACCAACTGGATGGAAGCAGCAACTTCCAGTCACACGGGAACCAACCTATACAAGATGCAACTTGCTGAGAGCACCAACTCTCTTGTTTCTCTAGCACCCACTAGAAGGAAGCACCAACTCCCTGAGTGTTCTAGCACCAACTGGATGGAAGCACCAACTTCCAGTCACATAGGCACCAACCTGTATAATAGAGAACAATAGTTCTCCCTCACACCACCCTACCACCCTGGTTTTTCTGGCTACAACTAGATGGAAGTTACAACTACGTATGTTCAAGCACCCACTTGAAACTCTAAGGATAACAGTCCTCCCTAGCACCACCCTACCACCCTGAAATATAAATCTTTTCTTACAAAAATTTATTACAGTGATTCGGTGTTTATCAATAGCTTACCAATATCATCATTGTTCTGTTACACTTCTCTTCTTTCCTGCATCAGTGTCCTCCTCCACGCATACTAGCCCCTTTTGTTCAGATTTTCTGCTGCATTTCATCCTCTGTTGCATTTTTATGCTCTTTTTTTTCTTCTCCTACGCAACCTACTTTTTGTTCAGCTTCTCTTCTTCCTTTATGATATGTGTGCCATGTATCTTCTATGTGTTATGCCTCCGCATGATCTTCATAGTGCCTCTCTCTTTTCTTCTAGTCATGCACTATGTCTCTTTCTACCCACATGCATCACCCTCAACATAAGAAACCCTCTCTTTATTGTTCTATGTGTATTTATCATGCCAAGTCCTTTGCTAGATCATACACTAAAATCTTTTTCCTCTTTGGCGATTATCCTTAGTATGTTCTTCATCAGTGGTCATTATGCTGAGACTATTCGTCATCAGTGGTTGGTCCTGAGATTCTTTGCCTATTTCTGGTAGTGTGACACTTCGTCTTCTCTGTCACAGTTGATTTTATCCTCTTTGTTACAGTTACAGACTTCAACCCTTTCCCATCTGTCAATTGTCTCTATGATGAGTCTTCATTCCACTGGCAGTTACCTCAAGACTCTTTGGCTCCTCTGGCGATCACCCTACAACTCCTAGAATTCTCTGGAAGATACAATCACTCTGTTCTGGTAGTTACTGAGAAAACCTCTGCGCACTCATCCCTTTGGTGCCTTTTCCCTTTCTGAGAAATCTACACAATGGGCGCTAGTTTTTCTGGCTAAGTCCCTTCCTTTCACATGACCATCGGCGGTGACCATACCCCTAACCAACAATCATTTCATGATTTCACGTTTTGGGTGATCAACTATGAGTCACCTTGATTTTCCCAACTCGTGAAGCTCTGAGGTGGAGCCTAGAAACGCTAGCTCCTTCCCTTCTCTCTCACTGATGTGACCATTGTATGTGACCACAGACCTAACTTTTGAATCTATGCTTGTGTCAGATCAACATTCCATGATCATCTATGATCCGACTGCCCAGATCATTTTGTGACTTCTCATTTTGGAGGTTTCATAATTGACGGTCCACAATCTTTCGTATTTCAACGGTCTAGATCTCTTCTTAGAGAACTCGGACTTCGTTCTTTGTCGTGCCAAATCAATGGTCCACGCTCTCCCTTTGATCGATGGTTGTGATCAAATCATGACCTCGCGTGTCGGGTGTTTGAACGTGAGCCAACCCTGACTCTTCCAACTCTCAATTCTGATTCAATGCTCTGTGTCAGATCGACGACCCACGGCCCTCTGTGATCCAACGATCTAGATCTTATCAGGACTTCACATTTCGCGAAGTTGGAGGAGTAATCACCTCCCTTCTTCTGAATTATGATTTTCCAAAACCTTCTCCAGATCAACGACCCACGACATTCCTCGATCCAACGGCTGTGATCAATATCATGAACTTGGACTTCACGATGTCTGTGGACTGCTCGACGCAATTCTTCTGATTCATGATTCTGTGAATATGCTTTATTGGCTGCCATGTGTCCTTCCCAGATGAATGGATAGGATTTTTGTGGCTCCCATCTCCTCGAGTATTTTCCTCCTTCCTTCCCGATATTTGTGAGCGTCAAATCAATGGATCACAACTCACCATGATCTAACGGTCTATATCAACTTGCGAACTTAGACATCACGAGTTCCTACAACTCTTACCTTTGACTTTTCCAGTTCGTGAGTCAGTGAAATGTTGATCTCGCGCCATGTGACCTATGGATCCAATGGCTCACATCTCATTGTGAATTCGCATTTCACGGATTTGGAGGATGGATCTCGGTCATTATCCTCTTCACAGTTATAATGGATCTGACAGTTGTTGGTCCTCGGTGCTCATATCCAACAGATCAAATCTATACTTCTCCTTTGCACTTCCTCTGGTCACTGGACTCTGATCTAACAAACATCAGGTATTCAGGATTGGTGATCCAACAACCATTGTCGCTCCTCCTCCTGAGCTTACGCTTCCTCCCTGACTTGGAATAATTTCTAAGTGTCAAAGGCCTTGACCTTTGATCCTTCTGTGAGTCCTAATGACTTTGAGACTCGTCTGCATTTCTAAAAAATGCTATCTCTCCTGAGCTTTAGCAATGAAGTTACCTTCAGCCCTGGCGCACACTTTCTCTCTGTGTGCAACTCTACGTTATTCCTCCTGAGCTCTGATTCCTTCTACAAACTCATATATTCTAAGGAATCATGCGCATGCTCCTTGCGGCCTTCATGATAACCTATGGATATATGGAAACTCAAACTTTGTGCCCTGTGCTCATCCTCCTAAGCTTGTAGACAAAACTTTCCCATGGTCTCATCATTATCAATGCTATCATTGCAGCTTTATTGTTTGTCGTCATTGCACACTCTACCTGTAATCAGGCCATCATTGTTGTTTTTCTTGCCTGTAAACATGCCATCATCATTGTTGTTCTTTCCTATAGACATTCCATCTTCATTGTTGTTCTTGCCTATAGACATACCATCATCGTTGTTGTTCTTTCCATCAATGACAAGCACACTCTGCCTGTAAACATGCCAACAATGTTTTTGCAGTAGTATGGTTGTCGTTAGACCAAAACCCGCGGGTGATTGGTAAACTCATCACCGCCATATTTCAAGGATTCACGAGAGGCAGTTAGTCCCTTTTCACGATACACCGGGGAGCGTTGACTACTTGCAATTTCGTGCAACAATCTCCCCCTCGGTATGAGCCAAGTGTGTATTGAACTCGTGACCTCTAGCTCTGATACCATTTTTGCGGTAGTACATTTTTCGTTAGACCAAAACTCGCGGGTGATTGATAAACTCATCACCACCAAATTTCAAGGATCCATAAGAGGCGGTTAGTCCCTTTTCACGATACACCAAGGAGCACTGACTACTTGCAATTTCATGCAACACATCTAACTTCAAAAAAACATTTATTGTGGAGTGTTTGCCTCAGGCCATGGAATTGGTGCAGTTTTGATGCAAGAAGGAAGGCCCATTTCCTTTGAAAGCAACCAAATTAAAGGAAAAAACTTACTCAAACCAATTTTTGAAAAATAAATGTTGGCCATACTACATGCAGTTAATAAATGGCATCCTTACCTTATAGGAAGACACTTTGAAGAAAAAACAGATCATGATAATTTGAAGTATTTCTTGGAGAAAATATTATCTTCAGAACAACAACAAAAATGGGTTACAAAGATGCTAGAATATGACTTTGAAATTATCTACAAGAAAGGAAAACATAATATTGTGGCAGATGCACTTTCAAGGAAAGAAGAAGAAACAAAGGGTTAACTATGTGTTATTTCTATTCTGCAATCTAATTGGGTGGAAGAAGCAAGGATAGAATGGAAGCAATATCAAGAGGTATGTAAGATCATTCAAAAACTAAAAGAGGACCCCAGTGCATTAGATAAATTTGTATGGAAGAATGATTTTCTATGGTATCATGATCTCCTATATTTATGTAATGATTCACAACTCAAACATGAGGTCCTTCAAGAATTGTGCACTTCCCTTATAGGAGGACATTCAAGGTTCTTGAAATCTTACCACAGGATCAAGAAGGATTTTTTCTGGGAAGGTCTTAAAACTGATGTTCAAAATTTTGTGTATGAATGTGTGTTCTGCCAACACAATAAGGGAGAGACAATCAAGACTCCAATTCTCCTACAATCATTAGTTGTACCAAGTCAACATTGGGAATAAGTTTCAATGTATTTCATTACAGGCATACCCAAATCTAAAGGAAATATTGTCATCATGGTAGTAGTGGATTGACTGATGAAGTATACCCATTCTCTCTCTCTCTCTCTCTCTCTCTCTCATCCTTTTAAAGAAATTACAGTAGCCACAACATTCATGAAAATAGTTCAATTGCTACATGGAGTTTCCCAAGATTATTGTAAGTGACAAAGATCCAATTTTCACTGGAAATTTTTGAACTGAATTATTTTCTAGTTTGGGTACTCAATTGGCTCATAGCTCATCCTACCATCCTCAATCTGATGGGAAAACCAATATTGTGAATAAATTTCTAGAAGGATAACTTTATTGCTTTGCATCTAATAAACAGACATAATGGGTCAAGTGGCTTCCCTTAGAAGAATGGTGGTACAACTCATCCTTCCATACTTAATCAAAAATGTCCCCATTTCTAGAAGTTTATGGATATCATTCTACATCCATAAAATCTCCCTTGAAAGGGACTGTAAAGGTTCAGGCAGTGGAGGACCACATAGGGCACCAAGAAGAGGTTCTCAAAATATTGAAGGAAAAATTGATTATGTCACAAAATAAAATGAAACAACAAGTAGATCTGCATCATGATGAAAGGGAATTTGAAGTGGTGGATTGGGTATTTTTTAGGCTACAACCATATAAACAGATGTCCCTCAAGCAAAAAAATAAGGATAATAAATTAACACCCAAATATTATCGCCCATATAAGATCCTACAAAGGATTGGAAGTATGTCTTACAAATTGGAGTTGCCTCCATATTCACGTGTACATTCGATCTTCCATGTTTCTTGCTTAAAAAAGGTAATCGGTGACAAGATATTGATCCAAACTATTTTTCCAGAGATTAATGAAGAAGAGAAAATCATACTAGAACCAAAAACAATCCTTGAAACAAGGATTAAGCAGCTACGAAATCGAGCAATTACTCAATACCTCGTCAAATGGAAGAACCTACCAGTGGAAGAGGCGACATGGGAAGATGATTTATTCATGCAAAAACACCCATAATTAGTCAAGTTTTGAGGATAACACTTGTTTGAAGGGGAGGGGTATGTTAATCCCTAGACAAAGCCCCAAGTTATGTATTAAACCCCTTACTAATCCCCTAGATATTGAATTATTACATTTCTAGTGTTATATTAGTAGGTCGGCTAGAACCTTTAATTGTACCATTTCATTATAATTGTACCATCTATCTCCTATATATATATATATATATATATATATATATATATATATATATACCTAGGAGACCTAGTCTTGGGATCATCTTATCTCATATGATATTGTATTCTGAATTGGATATATTGTAAAAGGAGGTTTCCCCCTTGAAGTGGACTATATTCATTGAATTTTTATCATTTTTAAGGTGTGGGATCATAAAATTTTATCCACTTATTTTACAACTTGATCCAAAACATCCAAAGGGTCAAAATGAAGATATTACACCCAAGTGGTTTTTGGGGTCTCTGAATCAACTCAAAACCTTATAAAAACCTAAAATGCATTGAATCAACCTAAAACATGAAATATTTTTGTTATATTTAAGCAAGGGCTAGATGAAAAGGTGCATTTTTTTGGTTGGTTAGATAACATGAATTTGTGTTGCAACGAAGGTCATTGATTATGTTTTTTATTATGTTGTAAAAAATAACATAGGTGAATTTGAAAATGTTTCACATATTTGGCTATGTTTTTATTGATGTTGAGAAATTTTTGAACCACTTTAAATTTAAAAAAAAAAAAAAAAAATCATAACTCATGTCATTATTATTTTTGAACATTATTGTGAAGAGTTAATAAAATCCCATAAAAACTTCAAAATTGTGCTAAATTGGATACTTGCAAAGTATTGCTACTTAACCATCCTTAATCGAATAAACAGTTCAAGGCTAATATGTTATAAGTCTAATAGTTTGTGGAAAACAAAAAGAAATATTAAGCTACAGTAGGGATTATTAATAAAGTAAGTAAATCATCCTAGTATTCTTTTGTGAGCCTCTCCACCCCTTGTTCTGTGGCTCAATAATTAGGGGCATCAATACCCAATCATATTTGTTTTTTGTTTTCACCTTCCTATGTTTCTAAAGGAACTATCAAAATTTTATAATTTGATGGTCATATTGGAGGATTACCTACCAATCAACTAGCACAACTCTCCCTTCAATCCCTCATATCCCAACCAAAATCTCATTTATGGCGCAAGAGAGGACTCAAGAGTTAATTGACTCATAGTGCATGGTGCACTCCCTAGTATGCCATGAGACCCAATCCCTTTTGTTTGAATAAAAAATGTCCAAGACAATTTTGATTCCCTTTCTATAGATACTAAGCATTGAAAACCATGGTGACTCAACCAATTTTTTTTGAAGAAGAAGAAGAAGAATGGGAGAGCTCAGAAGTAAATTCTCATTAAACATTAAGCTAAAGCATAACAAATGTAATTTCCAAGAGAGCAACAACTCTTAACCTTGCATAAATAAAGTTCCCTTCATAGTGACATTTATCAAGCTTTGAATGAGGATATAATAGAGGTTTAGACCAACCATGACTTCTTAGCATAAGGGATAGTTTGGAAAATAATATTCATTAAGAAAACATTTCATCTACACGTCTCGTGTAAGGATTAAATTATCCATTTAGTGTAGAGGTCCTAAATCTGTATATATATTTTGATAATCCCTATTCCCTTGTTATCTTTACATGAAATTGAGATTCTAATTGACTATGTGGAAGAAATATTTTCCTTTGAAATAATACCATAGAAACATTTATGTGAAATTTCATAGTCCTCCGCAAATATTTTTAGGAGACACTTGGATTGCAAGTGAGATCCCAAGAAACTTAAGAAATTTAACATGATTAAACTTGAACTACACATGACTCAAGATTCAGTCTAGCATAGTATCACACTTTTTCTATAATATTATGTCTTAGCCTATTAAATATTGGAGTCCCATGCCTTGAAAAAACTCTCAGAGCATTCCATGGTATTGGTATCCTTGTCCTTGAAGATGGTAAGAAATGAGTCATTCAAAAAGTGTCTATTGCAAGCTACTATGTGTCATATTCATGGATGGGAATTCCCTTATTCATCCTTAACTAACTCTGTCAGGTTTGAGATATTCAAGAACTTCAGCAACTATGACATACAGAGTTGATGTCAGTGGGAAACATTGGTTAATTTATTTGAACAACCCCACCTACTCATATGTGAACCCATTAATATAGTAGGCATGTTGAAACATCACAAGATAAAGTATTGACCCCTCTTAGAAAGAACAGATCAAACTCGATCACCTTCACCATCATGATGATGAATGGTCATTGAATATGGTCATAGGCCTCTCAAAGTCAATTTTAATTAAAAGGAAATCAAGGGTTGATATTTTCACCCATCCATTCCTTTCTATGTAACAATATTATTATCAATAAAAATATGCCCTTTAATAAACCCAATATGCTCTTAGTGTATAAAATTTAAAATAAATGGTGACAAGTATGATATTCAAAACATTATGTTTTACCCTAAGAATAAGGGACTTAGCCAATATCTTGTAAAAAACATCCATTGGGATGATGGCCCTATATATCCTCATGATCTCAAGGTCACTTGCTTTAGGAATGGTAAATATTTTTTGTTAATTATAATTAGGATGAAGCCATGATTAGTCATGACTCATGAGCAAGTCTCGCATAGCATGCACATTTTTCCCATAACACCATGTCTTCACTTATTGAGTATTGGAGTATGGTTTCTTAAAAAATATATGGGAGCATTCTATAGTATTTTTAATCAACTCCTTGTCCTAGAGGATGGTGAGAAATGATTCAGTAGTAAAGTGTATATCAGCAAGCTAGCACATGTCACATTCATGGAGGGGAATTCCCTTAATCAATGCTTGACCAACTTTGTCACCTTTGAGATATCCAATAACCTTGATGACTATGACATACAAAATTGGTTCCAATGGGAAACCTTAGTGAATTTATAAAAAAATTGCCACTCCTCATATTTGCACTCATTAATACAAAAGGAAAGGCTACTAAACCATCCAAAAATGAATCTTTTATCCCTCTTAAAAAGAATGGACCAAACTCACATCAAGATGATTAATGTTCATTCAACACAATCATGAGTCTTTCCAACATCAATTTTAATTAAAAGAGCATCAAGGCTTAAGCATCATACCCCTACATTCACTCTCTTGTTGTAATAATATTATTATCGTTAATAAAATGACCTTTAATGATGTTGGTGTATAATATTCAAAAGGATGTTTTCACAACAAGATCCTTAGCCAATATATTTTACAACACATTCAAGGGATTGATGGCCCTATGATCTCATAATTAACTCAAAGTTGCTTTAGGAGTGAGTTTGGTAGATTCGGTGTTACTTGAAGCAAGTAAGGTTTGGCAAACTCCCAAGTAGCTTTGTAAAATTCACACATGACTATGTCCAAGCCTAATGATTTTTCATTGGCCATCTCTAATAAAGAAGTTGTCAACTCATTCAAGATCAACAATTGATTGTTCAATGATGTGTACACAATATCCAACTTTTGTGCAACTATGTCTAAATAAACCAACATGACCACCCTATGTTTCTCTATCAAATTTTGGGATTGAAATATTGTTTTGCAATGAGAAACAAAATCTTTCTCAATATCCTCCTAATTTGTAATCGTTGAACCACCTAGTGTTATGAGGGAAAATAATATCAAAGAACTCTTTCAAGGCTAGGGAATTAAAGAAGTCATTCAATAGTCTATCCCTCACTTTCAGACAAAAACAAAATCTCTTAGTTAGGCCCCCTTAATTATTTGAATCTCATCCACCTTCAAACATACTTTGGGTTTGGTTACCTTGGCCCACAACTCCTCATTAAAGGAATTATTTAGTAATAGTTATCTCATCCACTCAATGCTTCCTCAGATACTTTATTTATTTTCCTCATGATGTGCACATTTGCCTCCCATAGCCCCACATAAAGGAGGTGGTTCCAGTAACATCTTATTCCCACCAAGAAATCTAGTTAGTCATCTTTCCCTCTTGGCCTTGGAATGAGGTTCCAGATTTTTCTAATATAGTTTATTCAATATTGTCCCTCCAAATGAGAAACATTCATAATTTATTGAGCCTTTGGCATACATATTTTAGCATCTCCTTGCGAGAAAGTAAAAGTAATTGGTTGATTATTAGAGAGGGTTTATTTGACTAGATCACTTGAACTAGTCGATACTCCACATAGTCAAAGAATAATGTATTTTGCACAATTTGATGTTTGGGGACCCTTTCATTACCTTTATATAAATCTGACTGAGTGAACCAATTCAAATGATTCTTGTTGCATTAACTTTTTTGGAACATATAAAAAAAATTCAAGCCTTCAATGAGGTCCAAGCCTCCCTTTCTTTGGTCATTTGTCTCATTGGAATAAATCTCTATTTGTCTTTTTGATCTTCCAAAACGTTGAAATATCCACAAATGAGCCAATAATTTTTAGATAGCTCATTGGTTATCCACTACCAAAAGGTGGCTTGTTCCATAGTGTCAATGGTTGCATAAATGTTGGTTGGACCCAAAACATGGCTATCCAAATTATTTAGAATCTAATCCATGCATTGAGAAGTATACACTCCTCCATTATAAACACATGTAGCAATATAGGGAGAGATAAGTGTAACAAATCCCCACTTCCCATCTTCATGGTTTGAAACAAAAGAGGTGTTGTTTTCATACATATAAAATTCAAAATTTTCTTGAGTAAAACCTTAACTCTTTAAACTCTTTAAATTATGTAGGGAAAACACATCTAATTACTAGAAAACACTTTAAGTATTATTTACATAAATTTACAAGAATTGTTATGAAATCCCTTGAATGTTCCACAACTAGTATGAAATCAAGGTTGGTGGTTTTTTTGTTTTTGGATAGACTCGGTTGTCAATAGGGTGGAATGGTTAGTTTACATATGTTTATCATTAGTGGACAATATCATGGCTATATTTGGGGATTTTAACCAAGCAATCTAACCTAAGGGTTGGTTGGATGGTTTGAGAGTGGCATTGCATCAATTAAGTTTTATTGTTGACAAATGTATACAATCTAAGGTGTTGAATATTTAGGAATCATTTAGGACCCTATTATTGATAATTGGTTATACTTTGGTGGTAAGGTACATAATCCTACCTACTAACCTCTTATAGAATATAGGATCAACTTCATTGCAACCATCATTATTAATTGATTTCTCACCCAATCTCAAAGGTGTACTAATTGACCTACAATTTTTCATTTTGATCTTCTGAAGTAAATCAGCCACATACTTTTCTTGTGAAATAAAAATTTGATCACTCAATCAACTAACCTCCATGCCAAGGAAATAATGCATTAAAATTAAATTTTTCATTTCCAATTCATTTGTCATCGCTGCTCTAAAATCATCCATTAATAACTTGTTATTTCTAGTGTAAATTAAGTCATCTACATCTAAGCATGCAATCAAAGAAGCATTGTATCAGGGCTAGTGATGGTAAGGTACATAAGCATGTCCACTAACCTCCTATGACTATAGGATCAAATTCACTATGGAAACCATCCTTAACTAATTTTTCACCCAAGCTCAAAGGTGCGGTAACCAACCTACAATTTGTCATTTTGATCTTCTCAAGTAAATCAGCCGCATACTTTCTTTGTGAAATAAAAATTCCATCACTCAATTGACTAACCTCCATGCCAAGGAAATAATGCATTAAACATAAATTTTTCATCTCTAACTCACTTGCCATCACTACTCTAAAATCATCCATCAATAACTTGTTATTTCCAGTGTAAATTAGGTCATCTACATATAAGCATATGATCAACATATCATTCTCACTACTGGACTTGACATAGAGAGTTGACTCACTTGCACTTTTGTTGAAGCCATTGTTATGAAGGTGCTTATCTATACTACCATAGTAGTGCCTTGGAGCTTGATTAAGTCCACATAGAAGCTTATTCAACTTTTAAACCTTATGATATTGACCTACAACTTCATAACCTTATTGTTGCTCCACAAACACCTCATCCAAGAAATCATTCAAAAAAATCAATTTGACATCCGCTTGGAAAATTTTCCACTTAAATTGAGCTATTAATGCTAAAACAGTGCTTATAGTATCTATTATTACAATGGGAGAAAAACTTTGATTGTAATCTATCCCTAGTTGTTGTGAGTGACCCTTCACCAACACTATTGCCTTGTATCTTTCAACTAATCCATATACCTTCTACTTCATTTTGTAAATCCATTTACTCCTATGGCATCATTGCCTCAAGGGAGATCGACCAATTCCCGTGTTTCATTTATTTCTATTGCATCCATTGCTTCATTTCATCTTCATAACAACTTGGTTCAACTTAAACTCAAGAAATAAGAGAAAAAACAACAATATCATCTTTATTGGTAGTGTTTTGAGGTTCTTTACCTATCTTGGAGGACATGGAATTGATGTGGGAATTTCACTTAAACTCGAAAAAGAATTTCTTAAAGACAAATTTGACTACCACTAGAACTTGAGCTACTACTAGAGTTTGTGGAAAGATGAGAGAAGTCATATTGATGTATGTATATCCACAATTGTTGGTTTTCTATGCTCTACATATTATTCCCATTAGTGCTCTCTCCTTTAATCAAATATTACATCGTGACTAATTATCACTTTCTTTGTCATTGGATTATACAACTTACAACCCTTTATCTCCTTATTGTTTCCAACAAAAATAAAAGTTTCACTTTTATCATCAAGTTTTGGTTGTTTCTCCTTAGGAACACGAGAATAAAAAATACAACCAAACACCTTAATATGTGACACACTTGGTTTTACTCTACTCCAATCCTATTGTGGTTCCATTCCATTCAAATTCTTCATAGGACACGTATTCAACAAGTGAATCGAAGTACCCACAACTTATTCCCAAAATGAGATTGTGATGTCCTTGACCTTAATTATATTATGTGCCATTTCAAGAATAATGTGTTCCATTTTTGTGCTTCTAGACTCCATTCCATTGAGGTGTATAACTTATGGTCAATTGTCTCTTTATTCCATTCTCCTTGCAAAATTATTGGAATTTGTGAGGTAAATCCTTCCCCTCTATGTGTATGGAACACCTTCAAAAGATGACCACTATGTTTCTCTACAATAACGTTAAATTGTTTGAAAATTTGGAAGCTTATAATTTTTCTTTAAGAAAACAATATCCATGTTCTTCCACAAAATTCATCAATAAAGGTAATGAATACTTACACTTACCAATAGAAGTTGTTTTCGTTAGGTCACATATATCAACATCCACCAATTCAAGAGGTGTCTTAGCCTTCCATGATCTTCTTACCCAAAAAATTGTATTTTTGTTGTTTTCAAAGAATGCAACCTTCACATACGTGTTCCTTGTGCTCCATCATTGACAACCCATTCACCATATATTTGTTGTAATGTAAATGGAAACCGTGAAAATTTATATGTTCGAACCTCATATGTCATAACCATCATCTAGGAAAAATTCAAAACTTGGGGAATTCCACTTGCAATATTTAGATGAAACATTTGATTGTTTGTCATGGACACCTAAACTTTATTGTTGCCATATCTGTCATAAATAACACATTTTATATATCAAATACAACTAGAGAACCATTTTAAATTAGTTTCCCAATACTATGCAAATTTTGTTATAAACCAAACACATAATAAACATTAGAAATGGACTTCTTACCTTGCTTTATCTTGATTGATATGATGCATATACATGTCATTGACACCATTGTCTTGTTTCCAAGATTTAATTGAGAATGCACTAATTCAATCAAGTTGGAGAATATATTATTATTCCCTCTCATATGATTGATACAACTATTATGTAAATAGTGATCTTGTAAGCATTCATGAACCACATCACAAGTTAAAAGCATAGAACTAGACTCTTCATTTTCCTCTATGAAATTAGACATATACTTCTTCATTTGAAATCTTTTAATCCTACATTCAAACTCATAGTGTTTGTAATTTCTAGAATAATGACATTGAATATGTGATTTATCATTCTAATTACCTCCATCAAAGTTGTTATCTTTCCTTCCTCTACCTCAACCTTTCATGTGAATTCTTCCTATGCCTCTAAATATTCCTCTATCTTAACCTCTATTTGATGAATATTCTCCTCAAGAGGGCTTATTGCGTGTATCATGGATGTTGACTATTGATTGAAATGCATGTTCAAGAGAAGTGTCCACTTACTTATCCATTCAATGCTAATGAGTTTGAAGTGACTGTGTGAGCTCTTTAGTAGACTACTACATTTCCAAATCCTTTGAATCCTCAATCATAAGAACAACTAAATCAAATATTGGAGTCAAATTTTTTAGTATAGTTTTTACTACCTTTTAAGTTGACAAGGTATCTCCATGAAACCTCACTAAAGTTATAATTTCCATAACATAGGCAAAGAATTCTTCCATAGATTCTAATTATTCATTTAACAAATTCTAAAAATATCTTCTTAACATTTGATGTTTAACAATATTTTACCTTACTTGTTCCTTGATATGTACTTTGTAGAATATCCAATACTTCCTTTGATTTGGTGGCTATTGCAATTCTTGGTAAAATTGACTCATGCATGGCTTGTTGAATGTGAAAGAGAATGTGTGGGTTTTTTTTTTTTGTTCTTTTTTAGTGGATATTTTTGAACTTGTGTCCATCTAGTATCCAATTTTAATTAAAACCGTAAAGAGAAAAATAACATCTTCAACTTAATACTACAAAAATCATAGTTCTCCCATTAAATTGAGAGATTTGAGGTTGAGTAAGAAAAAATTATTATTATTAGTTGTCATGGCTCCTTCAACTTTGAATTATTCACCTCTTGAAACATATCCCATTGATGGAACTACAAACAATCATCTTACAGATTAATGTTGAAATTGTTTAAATCTTCTACAATTTATACTTATTTACGATAAAAAATAAAAATAAAAACATGATTAAAAAGTTCAATATTCAACTAAAATGGATCCAAATATTAAAACATTTAAATAATTTCATCAATGCTCATTCAACACAATCATAGAACATCCCAACGTAGATTTAATTAAAATAGAATCAAAGCTTAAGCATTGCACCCATCCATTCATTACCATGTTGTAATAACATTATTACTATCATTAATAAAATTACCTTTGATGAACCCAATATGATCTTGGTGTGTATATTCAACATGATGCGTTTCACAACAAGATCCTTGGCCAACATCTTTTCCAAAACATTGAAGGGGGTGATGGCCCTCTATCTCATCATCAGCTCAGGGTCACTTGTTTTAGGATTGTGTTTGGTAAATTTGTTGCTAATTATAGTTTCCAACGATTGATTTCTAGTTGCCTCTATATAAACTTGTAGCAAATATGGTTTGACAAACTCCTAGGTAGTTTTATAAAATACACACATGAATATGTCAAAGTCGAATGCTTTATCATTCTTCATCTCTAATAAAGAAGTTGTCAACTCATTCAAGCCCAACAATTGTTTCGTTAATGTTTTGTACATAATTGTACACAACAATCAACTTTTATTAAATTATGTTCGAATAAATCAACACAATCACTTTATGTATTTTTACATGTAACATCCCTCTATTACGTCTAGGAAAGTGAAGCGCAAGGTAATTATCTATTAAATTAAGTGCAGATGAAACAATCACTCAATCCATCTGATATCAGCATTAATTCAATGGCGCCAGAGAACCCAATACTTAATCATTACACAACAACAATTTTTTCATAACGCAAGCAGTCCAATGTCTAAACAATCATTCTTTTATCAAGATTTCATTGTGTGCAAGAAGTCTCATATCTAACCAACACACATTATAGTATAATTTCAGTGCACGCAAAGAGTCTAATCTATAAATTTTGGGTTGCAAAGGAATAACTACAAGAAATCACATGTCTACTTTATGCAAGGCGCACAAGCAAATTTAATCATTTAATTTATTACACTTCAGCATTATTCAAGTGCCAGGAGAATCTGTGGTTTGTTCCTTGGATTTATTCATGCGGGCCTAAGCCCCTTTTTAAAACGACCGGTGAGGCATAATAAATCATATTAGATATCAGACATGAACATTCAATTTGAACAACTAACAAAAACCTTTAAGTTGAACATTTTAATAACCCTTTAAGTTAAACATTAAATAAACATTAGGTTGAACATTAATAAACACTTAATTTCACCCTTAATAAACATTTGATTTGAGCATTAAAGGAACATTAAGTTGATTATTTAATAAACATTTAATTGAACCTTTAAATACATAAAACAAAAACTGATAATAAGACTAAAATATTAGTTATCACTTACTCTGATACAAAGCTAAAATGAAGGCTCAAAACACTGATTTGGCCAACTAAATAAAAGGAGGTTCCCATACCCACTCATCTTTCTTTAAATGTCAATCGTTGAGGAAACAAGTGGAAATTCGTAGGGATACTTATGTAATGTTGATGGGTGAAAATCCTTCAGAAATGTTAATGTACGCATGTAAAAACTCAGAGAAGGACAAGAAATCAACAATGGGCGTTAAGGAAATCGCAGGGAATGTCAAGCATCAAAAACGTTGAGCAGGAGAGAGCAAACACAGATCTCTTAAAGGTGGAAGCAGACATGAATATAGGAATGAGAAAAATGCCAGTTAAGCTCGAAAATCTAGGTGAACCAGTTGTCCATTGCAGAGATAACTCATGGAAAGGAATTTCCAGAAGGGAAATGGATCTGGCGAATTGTTGGTGCTAGACACAGAGAGATCCCATAAATAAAGACACCAGGAAGGACCTTGGAAAAGGGCACAAAACTTAAGCCAACGAAAATAAAAAGGGGGTTGAAAACGTGTGGGTTCCCTCCACGACGCAGAGGGAAATCATGCCCACGCAGACTTCTTGAGGAAATTGCTAGGGTGATAATAGTCAAAAAAATGCAGAGGAAAATGGGCTAATTGTTGGGTACAATGTTAAGTGATAACCACAGAGGATTACAGTAAAAATATAGTTGATAAAGAAGCATAAATTTTCTAAGTAAGAACACGAAAATTCGCCTGAGTATGAATTTTAAAATTTGTGGGGTGAAACCAAGTAAAAATCCCAGGTATCCGGGTAACCTCGTAGAGGCAAAACATGAGGAAAATCGCCTTCCTCGGTCAATGAATACAGGGTTTATTGGAGATAAAACATTGGGATAAATCCCAACTAAGGAAAGTTTACCCATCAATAAGAAGAAAAAAAAGAAAAAAAATCGCAGAGAAACAATGGTGAGGCAATCGCAAGCAATCAAATTTCTCAAGGAAGGCTAGGCACAGGGTTCCAAACTTGGATACCCAAGGAATGGAATGCAACGCAATCATATGTTGGGCCATGGCAAGGTTAAAAGATGTAGAAAATCATTGGGTAAGGGGTAAGGATTCACTGAGAAAGGTAACAAAATCATTGAGTTTTCTGGAAAAAAACGCAGAGAAGTATAACTAGGAAATTTCAGGTGACAGTCCAAGCCAAGTGCGTATAAATTCCATTTAAAATTCAGAGCTTGGGTTTCACCAGGGAGAAAACGAAATCATTTCAGCAATGATCCCCCATTAAATTTCAGAGCAAGGGTTTTTCCACGGATTAAAATGGTTCAATACAACAATGATGAAGGCATAAGGCTGGGAGATTTTCCCCTGGAGAAACGAATACAAAAGATGGGATCACGACAACTACATGATTAATTTAATTCTCAATAAAAATTTAAAACCTTGAATAAAATTTCCCAGCAATGTGTATGAAATAGAATTAAACTACATTTTAATTTGAAACTTAATGAGTTCAATATCAGTTTAGGATTACCATAACTGAAGGTGAAGAATCCGAAGTTGTTATTCTGCGCTTGTGCTCCCTCCTGTCTCTCGCTTTCTAACCGTGAAGACCTCACTGGTACCTCCCATCCAACGTTAGGGGTACTCTTCTTCCCCCTTAGCCCCCCGAGCCACAAAGGGGCCACAAAAAAAAACAACTAGAAAACTCTAGTTCCCAGCTCACCTCACAAGGTCAAGCTACCACTCTCTCTCTCGAGTTGTGTATCCCAACTCTCACAAGTAAAATCAGTCAAAGAAATTCCAGCATCATAACTTTATGCATACTATTCATGATCCATTCCTCTCCTCCACCATTTCTTTTATAGATTTTTTTTGAGAGACCACTTGTCATTGCACGATTAATTCATTTTATTAAAAAATAATTATGAATTACTCCCCCCACATACACTTGTCACCCGTTCCCTTAGTTGCACCAATAAATTCTCCATTTAATTTAATTAAATGTCAATTTCCCTCACCCATCCTAAAAGCGCTCCTAAAATCACTCATAGTCGTCCCTGTATTCCCTATGTTTCCTTTTTAATGACTGACACCTTTCTAAACTTAGTTATATTTAATTTAGGAATTTCTTTAGATAGACTAGATTAGATTTCTTTCTATGCTTCCACATTCCTTTTACATTTATTTCTTTTCTTGTCTTAGTTTCCAATTTGGTATTCTTTGCACACATTTACATAGTTAAATATTTAGATATAAATTTTTTTACTCTTTCAATTCCTAACTTGATCTACTTGATCTTTCTTCATCCCCCACCATTTATTGAATTTAAAATTTAATTTTTTTGGTCTTCTTACCCACTTTAGACTTAGGCTCAAATTTTTAAACTAGGCTTAGAATTTTTAAGGATATTTTATAATTAATAGAAATTACCCATTAATAATTATTTTAAGTCCAACAATGTCAAAACAAATTATTGTTTTCTAGGCACCTAGGTTAATTGACTCACCTTTATTAAAATCGCGATGTTCCCTTCAAGACGTGCTGTGTGCTCCAAGGGTGTCACTCGCCTTTATTCAAGTTTTATTTATGTGACATGCCCTTCAAGATGCACTACGTGCTCCAAGGGTGTCACTCACCTTTGACTGGTTTTGGTAGTTCTCTAACCCTTGGAGTCAATACTCCATCAGGAGACCTTGTGAGAGACTAAGGGCCTATAAGGAATAAGGACCATGCCTTATTGTGCGCCCTTTAGAATCTTCGTGAGCAACTGTCTCAGTCTTCCCTCACGGCATCGTGGATATCTCGAACTAGGTAATCATTCACCTACAATTTGAGCCACGAAGGGAGTGATAGTAGGATGTGGCAAGGTTGTTTCCACACCTCTCCCTCAATATATGGTTGTTGTCCATGGCCCCTTTACTCCTTATGTGAGTCTGATTAGCAATAAATCGCCAGCCTGCATCCATCAACGAAACACTGTCAACGATCCATAAAGAACATCATAATATACCCAATCATATGTCACATATACATAAATAGAAATACCCAAACCATATACAATCCACTCCCTGACTTGATCCGGAGTCCAAGGAGGTCCATTGATGCCATCGACATCCTCAATCTGTTGAGTTTCTTGCACACTCAGGAGAAACCTGTCAATAGCACATGTCTATACATAGATATCAAATAACATAACATCATAATCCAACAACATCATCATATAAATCCATAAGTGAAACAGACAACCATATACAAAACCGGATCACTTGCACGCAAGCCTCCTCAAAGAATAAGTCAAATCATGTGCGTGCAAGAGCAGGATGTTACATACGCCCCGTCTTGTTTTAAACTTCATCCTGAAGTTTCACAGTATATATGTGTAGTAACTAAAGTATCTGAAAAGATCTAAATGTCTAACTATTAAAAAAAAATGGAAATTGTTGGCGCATATCATATGCGTCCTCCCAGGTAGTCGAGTGTGGACTATAATTGTCCCACTGGACCTTGACCTAATCGACTACTCGACGTTGTATTTTTCGAATGCGATGGTCTGGAATGTGTATTGGCTCCACTATGAGTGCACCCTCATCTGAAACCTGCAAGGAACTCATGTCAATCACATGTGTAGGATCACTAACATAATGTCTCAAAACAGATACATGAAAAACATCATCGTGCATATGCCTCAAAGAATCAGGCAAGGCTAGTCGATAGGCCATGGGCCCTTTCTTTTCCACAACTTAGAAAGGTCCCACAAACCTAGGAGAGATTTTAGCACACTTTCCAAAATTTATCAAACTCTTGTGCAGTTTCACCCACAAGAAGACTCGAGCACCAACTTCATAACTATGGTCAACACGATGTGCATCGACATAAATATTATGTCGATCTTGTGCTTCTTTAATCCTTTGTCTTATCATTTTCATTGTTCTTCCATTTCTTGGATCGCTTCAGGTCCTACTAGGACCCTATCCTCAAGTAGATCCCAACTCAAAGGCTTATGACACGGTCTCCCGTAAAGAAACTCAAATGGTGCCATCTTAATGGTGTTTTGATCTTTTTTGTTGTATGCAAACTATACCAGTGGAAAGAACTCCTCCCAACACTTATGTTGGTCCATCACATACATATGCAACATATCTTCCAAGATTTAGTTCGTTCTTTCTGTATGTCTGTCTGTCTCTGGGTGATATGTGGTACTAAAGTTAAGTTGGGATCCTAAGGCCTCTTGGAAACTAGTCCAAAAGCATCCTGTAAACACCAATTCTCGATTGGATATGATCCTCTTATGCACGCCATGCAATCTCATTATATCACCAATAAAAACTCTAGCTATGTTTGGTGCCTGATAAATCGTATGCACAGGGATAAAATGTGCACTCTTCGTCAGAGTGTAGACTACCATGAAAGTCAATTTGTGCCTCCTTGCCATCAGCGGCAATCCCACAATAAAAACCATCGAAATGACCTCCCATTTTGATTCTGGAATAGCATGTGGTTGTAGTAATCTTGTCAAATGTCTATGTGCATCCTTCACTTGCTGACATTCTAGACATCTCTCCACACAGTTTACTATGTCTTCCTTCATTCCTTTCCAAAAGAATAAGGGTTTAAGGTCTACCCTCATCTTCGTGACACCTAGATGAGCCATGTACATGGCTCTATGAGCTTCATTTCAGATCAAACTTCTCAACTCGTCTTTAGTCGGTACGTAAATCCGGTTATTATATCTCATTAATCTATCGTTTTCCACGGTAAATCCCTCAAATTTTGGTACCAACATGGTGTCTTGTCCGATATTTTCCTTAACCTCTTTATACCATTCATCGTCGCGTTGTATAGTTCGAATCTTTTCATGAAGATTCATCTGAAGAGGTATCACCAAAAATATGCATGGTCTCTAAATCAACGCATATGCCACGTTGTTCATTGTTCATTTTATCTAGGTAATCTCAAAATCATAATCGTTAAGCAGTATCGACCAACTCCTTTGTTGTGCATTCAAGTCACTTTGCGTAAAAATGTGTTGCAAACCACAATGTTCTGTTTTTAGTTCGAATTTTCATCCAATCAGGTAGTGTCTCCATACTCTCAAGACATACACAATGGCCAATAACTCCAAATAGTGTGTCATGTAGTTCTCCTCATGCTTTCTTAACTTCCTTGAGATGTAAGTCATCCCTCAACTGTTTTGCATCAAGACTCGGCCTAAGGCTTTCTTGGATGCGTCTGTGCATACCAAGAATTCCTCATCCATGCCAGGGAATTTTAGTATCGACGTTGTTGTCAACAACTCCTTGAGCCTTTGAAATGCTTCCACGCATTTCTCGGTCCATACAAACTTCTTGTTTCTCTTCTACAATTCCGTAATCGGATTTTCTATCTTCGAAAAACCTTCGACGTGGTGAATTACTAAGAGAGGGGTGAATCAATAATAGAGTAATTCAATCTTTTTTAACCACAAATGCAAGTGTTATATCAATGTAGCATTATCATCCAATATGTTAAGAACCAAATATCAATATAGCATAGAAAAACCTCAGAATAAGTACTCATCGCCTTGAAGAAGATATAATTTCAGATAATAAGCCTCTTCGAGGGGGAAACCTCCTTTTACCCCACATAAATGTTCAAGTACAAGATGATTCCAAATGAAAATGTCTAATTGGTATATATAGGAGACTAGGAGGTATAATTACAACTAATGGAATAAAGCCGACATAAATAAAATAACATTACTAATGTAATATGCCCCAATTAAGGGGTAATGATCCAATATTAGGGATTAACATGCCCCTCCCCTTGAGACAATTGTTGTCCGCAATGATTGAGTAACTCTGGATGCTTCTGTATAAAAGACTCATCTTCCCAAGTGGAATCTTCAACCAGTAGTTTCCTCCATTTAATGAGATACTTTGAAATGGATCTATTCCTCAGCTAGTGAATTCTTGTGTCAGTGATGGCTTCAGGCTCCAATATGATTTTTCCTTCCTCGTCAAGTTCTGGCAATATAGTTTGAACTAGGATCTTGTCGCCTATAACCTTATTTAAGCATGAAACATGGAAAACTAGGTGTACTCGTGAAGATGCAGGCAACTCCAATTTGTATGCCATAGTACCAATCTTTTGCAACACCTTATAAGGTCCATAATACTTTGGTGATAATTTATTATCCTTCTTGTCTTGCTTGAGGGACATATGTTTGTATGGTTGTAGTCTTAAAAACACCCAATCCCCTACTTCAAAACTTCTTTCACTACAATGTTGATCTGCTTATTGTTTCATGTGACTATGTGCCATGGTCAAGTTGTCCTTTAATATTTGGATAACTTGTTGTTGATGCTCGATGTGATCTTCCACTGCTTGAAACTTAGATTTTTATTTTAGAGAAGAAGTGATGGAAGGAGGGTGGTATCCATAGAGTGCCATAAATGGTGTCATTTTTGTTGCAGTATGAAAGGAAGTGTTAT
>ML787388.1:421778-495969 GCA_009831015.1 Picea engelmannii | reverse complement strand
GTCCTTCTAGTAGCCATAGCCATATTTTTACTTTCAACATTTCTTGCCACCTTAAATGCATTCTCCAATGATTTGGGTTCCCAAAGGCAAACCTCATGTTCAATGTTATCCTTTAAAGTTCCTATGAATACATCAATCAAGTGGTCATCTGGAATATATGTTACCTTTATATTCAATCTTTGGAAGTTCTCAATGTGCTCCGTAATTGAACCCTTTTGCTTGAGATTTATCAATTGGCTAAAGAAGGTATTGTTCCTTGTATCCTCATAGTGTGCTATCATTTCTTCCATGAAAATTGTCCAAGTGACAAGTGATTTGCGAGAACAAAGCCATCGATACCATACAAATTGATTGGGTTCTAAATATAAAGAAGCAATTCGTACCTTTTGTGTATGTGGCACATTATGTAGATCAAAGAATTGCTACATCTAAAGTATCCATGTGATTGGGTCCTTGTCATCAAACTTCCTCATATCGATCTTAGGCACATGGTTGGTCTTCAACCCAAAGTTGGAGATTCTCCATTCTTGATTCACCTTCCTTGTGTCCTCATCATGAATTTCATGGGATACATTTTCACTTTCAGGTGTCCTCTCTATTAGGAAATTTTTCAATCCTTCCATGATCTCCCCTTTTAAAGCGTCAATCTTAGTATTTATTGCCTTGAACTTAGCTTCTGTTGAATGCATCATCTCTTGTAGTTCATCTTTTGTTACTGTCTTCTTTTGTAAATCATTTATGTCCCTACGCATTTCTTCACCTTCATCAAGAGTCCAAATAGGATTGTCTAGAGGCTTATTTGGTGTAGAAGTTCCCTTTTTTGGTCGCATGTTGGCCAAGTATCACTTTAAACCTTGATTTTGAGGTGGTTCTGCTAGACAATCTTCCTTTTAATGTATCTCCAAAATTATGGCCCTTCTGAGAATGAAATTTTATTTTTTATAGGTCTCTAATATTTCTTCTCTTCAATGCAAAAGGTCTGATAAAAATTGGATGTGCCAAGTGGAATTTACGGTAACTTCCCCACAACTTGCTAGTTTTTGGCCTTTCCAGGAGATCTCACTTGTATAGTGTTCCCCACAAAAAATAATTGATATAAAATTATGAAACTCGTACCATAACTACTACGGTATGTCCACTATCCAATGCAACTAGTCTCACTCAATTTGGATACTCTAGGAATAATTTATGATTGTTTTACCCGGAACACCTGCTTGAGACTAGTCAATAGGACGAGTCAGATACCCTATCTTCCACAGGGTGTATATACAAATTTACGATGACCCAGAAGATGAAATTGTTATCATAGATACCTTTCTAATTTTTGAGAATATCCTCCATATTTTAGGGTCTGAAACATTACAGAAAAAAAATTATAGCGAAAATTCCGCAATGACTCAATTTAGGATGATTCCATAACCCTATATTACAAATGGTGTATCTCATAAATTATAAGAACTCAGGAGCTTAAATTTTAACCCAATGTACCTTGATCTGTCTACTAAATATCCTCCAAGTCTTTCCTTCTGAATCATTGTAGAAAAAAAATTATAGCGAAAATTCCACGGTGTCTCAGATGTAGCAGCGAAACCCCAAGACCTTGAGCTCTGATACCATATGTTAAGAACCAAATATCAATATAGCATAGAAAAACCTCAGAATAAGTACTCAATGCATTGAAGAAGAGATAATTTCAGATAATAAGCCTCTTCAAGGGGGAAACCTCCTTTTACCCCACATAAATGTTCAAGTACAAGATGATTCCAAATGAAAATGTCTCCTTGGTATATATAGGAGACTAGGAGGTATAATTACAACTAATGGAATAAAGCCGACATAAATAAAATAACATTACTAATGTAATATGCCCAAATTAACGGGTAATGAGCCAATATTAGGGCTTAACACAATAGTTGCAGAGTAAATAAACAATGAAAAAATGAGAAATCATACACATACATAGTACACCAGTGTTTTTACGTGGAAACCCAAAGCGAGAGAAAACCATGAATTTTTTTTTCTTATATGTATTTAATAATTACACTCATCGGAAGCACCAACTTCCTTTGTTTTCCAGCTACAACTGGAAGGAGGCTCCAACCCCCTAGTTTCTCAAGATACAACCTGAGGGAAGATCCAACTCCCTAATTCTTTGGCTACAACCAGAAGGAGGCTACAACCCCCTATGTTCTACGGCTACAAACGGAAGGTGGCTACAACCACTTGTCCTTGCCCCATCCAACTGCCCTGACGTAGAAGTAGAATGATGGAACAATTGTCACACTATCACTGTGAGATATACTAGTGTAAACATGTACCAATAAACATGTAATCAACCTATAACAACATGTACCAATAACCTATGCCAACATGTACCTCAACCTGCAAACCTTCCTTAACTTTAACAACAAGAGACTATCATTTTCATCAAACTTTACTTTAGTCTCACATGACTAGTTTTGGATTAGTCAACAACCCTAACTTACAATAATCATAATTATGTACTTGTAATGAATAAAGATATGAAAATAGTACACAATGTTCTTCAATGTTTTTTATGCAATTCCTTCATGTTTCACTACTTGGAACTCTCAAAAAAAGAGTTATAGCAAAAATGGCATACCTTGTTGAATTCTGGCTTATTCTAGAGAGTGAAATTGTAGAGCGTGCCCCACACAGAATATTTGTTGTATGGATATGAAAATTGTACACAGAATACTACAAACTTTAATATAACTAATACATTTGGTCTTACTGAATTTGGATATGTTATGAAGAATTTATGACGTTTTTACCTGAAACACATGTTTTAGACTAGTTTCAGGACTAGCTACAAACCCTATTTTCCAAGTGTTAAATTATGAGTTTGATTTATTATGCGGATTAATTATTTTATTTTCTTCAACACTTTGGTTCCATCTTAATACACTTCAACAATACCAAATCATAATCGAATATCAATAACCATGTAGATGAGTAAACATGCACATCAACAACACATATACCCTGGAGAAACCTTGTACAAGGAGAAAAACCCCAGCAAATGATATTCCTTTATTGCATTAATAATGTAAGATCACTTACAAATATCCACCATGAATGTTTTTCTCTTAAAGATCTTGCCAAGATGACTCTGACCTAACAAATACCTAAAAGACCTTGCTGAAATACACCTCTAATATGCTGCCTCTATTTTTGATATACATCACTGATATGTTTCTTTGGTATGTTGCCTCTTTATCACTGATATACTCCTCTATTTATTCTCCCTTAACCTACATATCAAAATTGTATTGGAGAGAGGGTTTGACCCCTGCTTATATAGGCTAAAGAGGAGAAGAGCAGAGACTTGAAATAGTAACATGTTTTCATGAGTTAATAATAACTAGGCTTCATACTTTAGTTCGAACTTAGAACTAGAATTGAGACTGGTATGCTTTAGTTCGAAAATAGAACTAGACTTGAGACCTTAGTTACAGCTTAGCATTACACTTTAGTTCGAAAATAGAGCTAGACTTGAGACTGGTATGCTTTAGTTTGAAAATAGAACTAGACTTGAGACCTCAGTTACAACTTAGCATTACACTTTAGTTCAAAAATAGAACTAGACTTGAGACTTCAGTTACAACTCAACATTACACTTTAGTTAAAAAATAGAGCTAGACTTGAGATTTCATTTACAACTCAACATTACACTTTAGTTCAGAAATAGAACTAGACTTGAGACTTCAGTTACAACTCAACTTTACACTTTGGTTCAAAAATAGAACTAGACTTGAGACTTCAATTACAACTCAACATTACACTTTAGTTCAAAAATAGAACTAGACTTGAGACTTTAGTTACAACTCAACTCTTTACAATGCAATTCGAAATTCTCTTCATGGTGGAAAATGTTACACGTGCCAATGCACTAGATCAATACATTTATATCATTTTCAATATTAGGAATATCATTTGTTTCTAGCTCATATGAATTTTTTATTCAACCTAACTGTTGCTAGATGCCTTGACTTTTGCTCATGGATCAAAAGGTTTGACTAGGCTCACAGAAGTTGTATGTTCCCCCTGACTTTTTCACTAGTATGTCTATGCTCACAGAGGTTGTACGCTCCCCCTGACTTTTGCACTAGACTGACTATGCTCACAGAGGTTGTACATCCCCCCTAACTTTTGCATTAGACTCACATAGCATCTTGTTCATCCTTACTTTTCATTTGACTCACAGAGGTGGTATGTTCCCCCTGGATTTTTTCAATACCTCACAAGACTGGTTGATTCTCCAAATCTCCCTGGCTAGCCTCAGGGTGGTCCATATGGCATCTCATTGGAGAATGATTGTCGATGCTGCAAAATTTAACACTCCCTCTCAGCGAGGGAGTCACTCTCAGCCACACCAAGATTTCCTCTTAGTTGCAACAACTATCTCGAGGTCATAGGCTTGGTCACGATATCAGCTACCTGCTCGCTCGTGGCTATGTACTATAACTTTACAGTTTTTTTCTGGACCAAGTCTCGGATGTAGTGGTACCTCATATCAATATGTTTTGACCTGTCATGAAAAACCGGGTTCTCTGTCAATTTTATGAAACTTTTATTATCACATTGAACCATCGTCGTCTCGAGCATGTCATCAAACAACCTAGAAACCAATATTCTGAGCCATGTTGCTTCTTTGCTAGCATCACTTGCTGCAATGTACTCAGTCTCTATTGTACTTTGTGCAATGGATCCCTGCTTCCGGCTTGACCAAGAGATCATAGTGGATCCTAAATTGATGCAGTATCCAGAATTACTCTTTCGATCCACTAGGCTTCCTGTGTAACAACCCCAATCGTTACGACTACAAGCAAAGAAAAAGGTGCAAAAACAAAAACAAAAAAATTCTTTTTTTTTTCTTTTTTTTTAAAAGAGGAAGGCTAATGCGACAACAGTTAAACCATACAACCTGATGATGAAAACCATGCATGCAGATCAGGAAACAGACAACAATGACTCAACACACTATCACATCGAGCAACTAGGTGAAACATGCAGAAATCAAAAACAGATAGAAACGACTACCCGCCCGACACAAACACAACAACACCTACAAGCTAAAGGAAAAAATCCACAATCTCGACACAATAGCCTCGACGAACATTAACAAGAAACCTCTAAGGTGCGCAAAACCAAACGAATAAACGTGTTACAACCCAAGCACCAACAACAACTACAACGAACAAAATCCCACAACGGGAACCACAGACTCCGACCAAGTTATCATTCGCCTCTATCCATTAGGGCGTGCAATGATCCCCTCATCAGGAATCATGTCATAGCCAGGTGATAGGCGTGACAATAACCCTAGCACAACATAACCTATTTGGACCACAGACTCAAGACAAATCCAACGCACTAGGAGACCGTAATAACTGACAAGAAGACGATACCTTGCAAGGTCAAGCTACCACTCGTTACCCGATCTGGGTATCCCAAATCACACAAGATAAGTTCAGTGAAGACAAAAATACAACAGTGTAACGTTACACATGAAGATCAGATCCATACTCCTCCTCCTCCATCCTTTTTATAGATTATTTTTAAGTGATTTCTTTCCCAAATTCTCATTTAATTTATTTTTCATTAATTTAATCAGAAAAACACCCCCTGTACACATGTCACCCATCCCCCTAGTTGCACCAGAAATTAATTTCATTAATTGTTTAATTATTCTTATTTCCCTCACCCACCTAAAAGCATTCCTAAAAATGCTCATTGGTGTCCCAAAATTCCCTAACAAAACTTAAATGACTTATGCCTTACTAAATTCCTAGTTGAGTTCACATTTAGAAAGTTCTTAAAGGCAAGATTCCTTACTAAGTTAGACATTCAACTTTTTCTTTATGTTTCCCCTTTTCTTTATGTTTCCCCTTTTTCCTTTAGTTTCCTATTTCTTTTAAGTTTCCCTCTTTTCCCTTTTTAACTAAAACTCAATTTAGCAAGTGTAGAAAAGCAACCTTTTACCGCTTTTTCTTTTTAATTAAAAATTTAATTAGCATATGTAGATAAAACAATCACTTCCCTTTTAAAATTTTAATCCCCCAATAGAATTTGATTTTAATAAATTAATTGAATTTCTTACCCCCTTCTTGTTACATGTTTAATTATGATTATTATTTTTTACCACATGTGTTACTTAGACCTAGATTTTAACTTCACTAGGTTGGGCGAAATTTGTATTAGGTTTTTAAATCTTACTTGTCACATCATTCATTTTAAGGTCATCTAGGTTTCTTCACTTACCATTTAAAAACATGGAATGCCCTTCAGGACGCATTAGGTTCTCCAACGGTGCCACTCAACTCTTTATGTTTTCCTTGTGTGACGTGCCCTTCAGGATGCACTACATGCTCCAAGGGTGCCACTCTCCTCTTTATGTTTCCTTGCATGGCGTACCCTTCAGGATGAAATACGTGCTCCAAGGGTGTCACTCGCCTCTTGACTGACTCGGTAGACATAAAAAACCCCTAAAATCAATACTCCATCAGGTGATCTTGTGGGAGACTAAGGGCCTCTAAGGAATAAGGCCCCTGACTTATTGCGCACCCCTTAGAATCATCGTGAGTGAATGTTGCAGTCTTCCCTCATGGCATTGTGGGTCTTCTCAAACTAGGTAATAGTTAACCTACAGTTCGAGCCACGACGGGAGAGCTAGTAGGTTGTGGCAGGGTTGATGTCCACATCTCTCCCTCAAAGTTGTTGGCCGTCATGCCTAACCCCTCTACTCCACATGTGATTATGTTTGGAAAGATATCATCAACCTGCATCATCAATGAATCATGTCAGCAAAACAATCAATCATCATAACTTCTAATCATATGTACATATGTCACACCAACAATAATCAACCCAACAATCCACTCCCTGACTCGATCCGGAGTCCAAGGGGTTTCATCGATGCCTTTTCATCCTCGAGTTCCAAGGTCCTACACACTCAGGAGAACCCAGTCAATAGCACCTGTCTATGTCAATACAACAAAATAACATATCATCATATCCATAATGCCTCATAATCATAATCAAACTGTTAATAGTATAATAATCCAGATCACATGTCACCCATCCCCCTAGTTGCACCAGAAATTAATTTCACTAATTGTTTAATTATTCCTATTTCCCTCACCCACCTAAAAGCATTCCTAAAAACGCTCCTTGGTGTCCCAAAATTCCCTTACAAAACTTAAATGACTTACACCTTACTAAATTCCTAGTTGAGTTCACATTTAGAAAGTTCTTAAAGGTAAGATTCCTTACTAAGTTAGACATTCATCTTTTTCTTTATGTTTCCCCTTTTCTTTATGTTTCCCCTTTTTCCTTTAGTTTCCTATTTCTTTTAAGTTTCCCTCTTTTCCCTTTTTAACTAAAACTAAATTTAGCAAGTGTAGAAAAACAACCTTTTACCACTTTTTCTTTTTAATTAAAAATTTAATTAGCATATGTAGATAAAACAATCATTTCCCTTTTAAAATTTTAATCCCCCAAAATAATTTGATTTTAATAAATTAATTGAATTTCTTACCCCCTTCTTGTGACATGTTTAATTATGATGATTATTTTTTACCACATGTGTTACTTAGACCTAGATTTTAACTTCACTAGGCTGGGCGACATTTTTATTAGGGAAAATTGTTTTTAAATCTTACTTGTCACATCATTCGTTTTAAGGCTGTCTAGGTTTATTCACTTACCATTTAAAAATGTGATGTGCCCTTCAGGATGCACTAGGTGCTCCAAGGGTTCCACTCGCCTCTTTATGTTTTCCTTGCGCGACATTCCCTTTAGGACGCACTACGTGCTCCAAGGGTGTCACTCGCCTCTTTATGTTTCCTTGTGTGACATGCCCTTCAGGATGCACTACGTGCTCCAAGGGTTCCACTCACCTCTTGACTGACTCGGTAGACATAAAAAACCCCTAGAGTCAATACTCCCCCAAGTGATCTTGTGGGAGACTAAGGGCGTCTAAGGAATAAGGCCCCTACCTTATTGTGTGCCCCTTAGAATCATCATGAGTGAATGTCGCAGTCTTCCCTCATGACATTGTGGGTCTTCTCGAACTAGTTAATAGTTAACCTACAGTTCGAGCCATAGCGAGAGTGCTAGTAGGTTGTGGCAGGGCTGATGTCCACATCTCTCCCTCAAAGTCTCTGGTCGTCATGCGTGACCCCTCTACTCCACATGTGAGTCTGGTCGGCAAGATATCGTCAACCTGCATCATCAACGAATCATCTCAGCAAAATAATCAATCATCATAACCTCTAATCATATGTACATATGTCACACCAATAATAATCAACCCAACAGTCCACTCCCTTACTCGATCCAAAGTCCAAGGGGTTTCATCGATACCTCTACATTCTCGAGGTCCAAGGTCCTGCAGACTCAAGAGAACCCGGTCAATAGCACCTGTCTATGTAAATACAACAAAATAACATATCATCATATCCATAATGTCTCATAATCATAATCAAACGGCTAATAGTATAATAATCTAGATCACTTGAAAGAGAGTGTCCTCAAAGAATAAGTTTGCTCAGTGCATGCAAGAGACACCCCCTCTTGGTCTAAACTTCGTCCCAAAGTTTCACAGTATATAAGTGTCGAAATAAACTGTATCACAGTATCATAAGTCTATCTATCAAACAAAAATGGAAATTGTTGGTGCATATCATATGCGTCCTCCCAGGTCGTCGAGTGCGGACTATAGTTGTCCCACTAGACCTTGACCCGATCTATTGTTCGACGTCGTAGTTGTCGAATGCAATGGTCCAGGATGTGGATTGGCTTCACCGTGAGCACACCCTCCTCAGATACCTGCAAGGAACTCATGTCAATAACATGTGTAGGATCACTAATATAATGTCTCAAAACAGATACGTGAAAAACATCGTGCATATGCCTCAAAGAATCAGGCAAGGCTAGTTGATAGGCCACAGGCCCATTCCTTTCCACAATATCGAAAGGTCCCATGAACCTAGGAGAGATTTTATCACCCTTTCCAAACTTGATCGAAATTTTATGCGGTTTCACCCGCAAGAAGACTCGATCACCAACTTCATAACTACGATCGACATGGTGCGCATCGGCATAACTCTTTTGTCAATCCTGCGCTTCTATGATCCTTTGTCTTATTGTTTTAATTTGATCTTCCATTTCTTGGATCACTTCTGGTCCCACCAGGACCCTATCCTCAAGTCGATCCCAACTCAAAGGTGTCTGACAAAATCACCAGTAAAGAAACTCAAAAAAGCGCCATCTTAATGGTGCTTTGGTAACTGTTGTTATATGTGAATTCTACCAATGGCAAGAATTCTTGCCAATGCTTATGTTGGTCTATCACGTACATGCGCAACATTTCTTCCAAGATTTTCTTTGTTCGTTTAGTCTGCCCGTCTGTCTCCGGGTGATATGCAATACTAAATTTAAGTTTGGTTCCCAATCCCTCTTGGAAACTAGTCCAAAATCGTCCAGTAAACATCGATCCTCGATCGGATATAATACTCTTAGGCATGACATGCAGCCTCACAATATCATTGATGAAAACTCTAGCTATGTCAAGTGCCTGATACGTTGTACACACAGGAATAAAATTAACACTCTTCATTAGAGTGTCGACTACCATAAAAATCGAGTCGTGTCTCCTTGCCATCATTGGCAATCCAACAATGAAGTCCATCGAAATGACCTCCCATTTTGATTCTGGAATAGCTTGTGGTTGTAGTAATCCTGTTGGATGTCGATGTTCAACCTTCACATGTTAACATTATAGACATATTGCCACGTAGTTGACTATGTATGCCTCCATTATTTTAAAGAAGAATAAGGGTTTAAGGTATGCCCTCATCTTCGTGACTCCTGGGTGAGCCATGTACACATCTATGTGAGCCTCTTTTAGGATCAAACACCTCAACTCGTTGTTGGGTGTATGTAAATTCAATTTTTAAATCTCAATAATCTGTGGTCGTCAAATGTAAATCCTTCAAATCTTGGTACCATCATTGTGTTTTGTCCGATAAAATCCTTGACCTCTTTGTACCAGTCATCGTTGCGTTGCAAAGTTAGAATATTTTCACGTAGATTCGTCTAAAGAGGCATCATTGAAAATATGTACGGTCTCTGATTCAACACATCAGCCACTTTGTTCATTGTCCCCTTTATGTATGTGATCTCGAAATCGTACTCGCTAAGAAATTCCGACCAATGTCGTCATCGCGCGTTCAAGTCTCTTTGTGTAAAGATGTGTTGTAGTCTACAGTGGTTCATTTTTAGTTTGAATTTTCATCCAATAAGGTAGTGTCTCCAAACTCTCAAGGCATAAACAATGGCTAACAACTCCAAATCGTGCATTGCATAGTTCTCCTCATGCCTTCTCAACTTTCTCGAGATGTAAGTGATCACTCGATCGTCTTACATCAAGACTCTGCCTAAGCCTTCCTTGGATGCATCAGTACATACCAAGAATTCTGCATCCATGTCAGGGACCTTCAGTATCGATGTTGTCATCAACATCTCCTTGAGCCTCTAAAATGATTCTGCGCAATTCTCGGTCCAAACAAACTTCTTGGTCTTCTTCTGCTATTCCATAATCATATTTTCTATCTTTGAGAATCCCTCGACGAACCGTCGATAGTATCCTGCCAGGCCCATGAAGCTACGCACTTTCGGGACATTCGTCAGGGCAGGCCATTCCATAATAGCCTCAACCTTTGCTGGATCCATGGTGATACCTTCATTGGAGATGACATGCCCTAAGTAGTGAATCTTTGATTGATAAAACGAGCATTTAGACAATTTCCCATACAATTTGTTCTCTCGTAGACACTGTAGTACCAAGCGCAAGTGCTCATCATGATCATCCATCGTCCGAGAGTAAATCAAAATATCATCAATGAATACTTGGAAAAAAATGTCCAAGTATTTGCAGAACACCCCGTTCATCAAACTCATAAATACCCCTGGGGCGTTCGTCAGTCCAAACAGTAAAACAGTAAACTCGTAATGTCCAAACCTTGTCTTAAAAGTAGTCTTAGGGGCGTCATCCTCCTTGATCTGTAATTGGTGATACCTTGATCTCAGGTTGATCTTTGAAAACACCGTCGCACCCTTCATCGGATCAAACAGATCATCAATCCTTGGAAACAGATATTGATTATTGATCGTTGCCTTATTCAATTGATGGTAGTCAATGCAGAGTCTCCATGACCCATCCTTCTTTCATATGAAAATAACAGGCACACCCCACGGTGACACACTTGGACGTATAAGTCTCAGGTCCAGCAACTCCTTCAGTTGCATTCTCAACTCCTGTAACTCTGAGGCCAACATATGATAAGTTGTTCTCGCTATCGGTTCAGTCCTCGGTTTTAGGTCTATGGTAAATTCCAATTCCCTCTTCGGTGGCATCCTGGGTAACTCCTCCAGGAAGACGTCCACAAAATATCTCACCACCAGAAGGTGTTTTAGACCTTCTACTACTCCCTTCTTATTTAACGCAAGGATCGCATAAATCTTACATCCCTTGTGCATGATCTTCCGTAGCTGCAAGGAAGAGATGAACCTCAAGGAAACTCCTTGGTTATGACCTACAATCACGCATCTTTGTCCCTCATCATCGACCAAGATCAATCGTTTCATATTACAGTCGAGTATCGTCTCATGCGATTCCAACCAGTCCATACCGATCACGACGTCATAAGATCCTAATATCATGACGTACAGGTTGGCCCTGGTGACAAAATATTCCAGGTTAAGGCTACATCCCATAACCTTCCCTCCAACCTTTTCTTTGGCTCCAGAAGCCATTTCTACAAAGCCAAATGCATCATGTTCGACTGCCTTTACCTTAATCCTTTTTAGCACTGCACCAGAAATGAAACTCTCTATAGCACCTGGATCTATCAAAATACTAAGGGTTTGTTCAGCGACGGTACCTGACATCTCAAGCATAGTTTATTGGTGCTCTGCATGGTGGTTATTCACAGCTGCATGTATCCGATGGGCCTTGCCCAAATCTCCCACAGTAGTGGGTCCAACTGATCCATATGCTCTAGTCCTCTCCACAGGGAAATCACACTAGTAGTGTGGCTCCCCACAAGTCCAACATCCCTTCTTTGGTCCAGTACTCTCGGTACCCAAAGTAGAAGCTGATGGCCCACCGGCCTAGAATCATGGTATGTTCTACTAAACATGCCTAAAATGTTGTTGATGTGGTCGACGTTGCTACTGGTGTTGTGGTCCTCGGTAAGGAGTCCTCTGTTGAGGCACTGGTCACTGAGATATAGTGAAATTGGATCCTCTCTGGAAGCCACAATATCTCGGTGAGCACCTAACTGGCGTCTGATGTTGATGCGCACCAGATGACACCTACCCTGTTGGTATCGCTGGAGTCCAGCTATGAACCCTGTTGATAAGCTCCTCCTCTGCTATGAGGGCCTTCTATATGGAATCATGCAATGTCTGAGGCGTCAGAATCCTAACCTTTGCATGTATGCTGACACTGGCCAAGCAAGAACATGTTAACCTTAAGTTTCTCGGTATTAAGGTGTGGAGCATACCGAAGCAACTCCATAAAATGGGCACCGTACGACCACCCTATCGGAAGACGTTGAACTCGTTGAGTTGACGCTCAATGAATTCCTATGATAGGTACCTCTCTTGAAACCATTCCTCGAATAGTTCCCATGACATGTCTTCGACGACCATGTTCAATTGTGGCATGAGAGTCTTCCACCATAGAAGAGTGCTCCCCTTCAGTTGAAAGACCGCCATGCGGACCTTCATGTTGGAGGTATAGTCGTGAAGTGAAAAGCACATCGCCATATTCTCCAACCATTCCTCAGCAGTTGCATCATCCGGGGCACCAAAGAACTCAGGAAATTTGACCTTCTCGAATTTGCGGTGAATTCTACCAGTATCGACCGGAGTGCGTGTTGGTGGACCCTCAGGGGGTGTCAGCGCCATGGCCTCATCTCTGTCCAAATGGTTGATCAGTTCCTCAGACATCCACTGAAAGGACCTCATCAGACAACCACATCACCCACCACTATATAATCCTGCCCGACAACTCGTTCGTCTCCCTGGGGGTTAGACCCCTTAGGCATGGATTCTACTCGGGGCATCGTGCCTCCTCCCCTAGCACCCCATCGTCTGCCTCCGCGGCGTCCTCTAACCATGATCACCTGCACGAATACAAATCAAATTAATTAGCAACCTTATAATCATAAATCGAATCAACGAAATCCATAGTGATCCCAAGTCGTGGGTCGAACCCACTCTGATACCATATGTAACAACCCCAATTGTTACGACTACAAGCGAAGAAAAAGGTGCAATTTTTTTTTCTTTTTTTTTTTTTTTTTTAAAAGAAGGAAGGCTACTATGACAACATTTAAACCACACAACCTGACGACGAACACCACACACACAGATCAAGCAAAAGACAACAATGACTCAACACACTAGCACATTGAGCAACTGGGCGAACCATGCATAAATCAAAAACAGATAGAAACGACTACTTGCCCAACACAAACACGACAATGCCTACAAGCTAAATCACAACATCCACAATCCTGACACAATGGCCTCGACGACCAGTAACTAGAAACCTCTAAGGCGCGCAAAACCAAACACATGAAGGCGTTACAACCCAAGCACCAACAACAACTACAACAAACAAACACCCACAATGGGAAGCATAGACTCCAGCCAATTTATCATTCACCTCTATCCATTAGGACAAGCAATTATCCCCTCATTAGAAATCATGTCGTCGCCAGGTGATAGGCGTGACAATAACCCTAGCACAACATAACTTATTTGGACCACAGACTCAAGACATATCCAACGCACTAGGAGACCGAAATAATTGACAAGAAGATGATACCCAGAAACCCAAACAACAAGTCGACAGGACGCAAGATGACACCACTCAAAATTAAATTGCGCAATTGACCGAAGGATTCTTCATTCCTACAAGGCAACTCGAGTGGTGAAACAATTGTGACCAACCACCCTTTACAGTTCGACTTAAGACACAAAGCGCATAGTAGCCAATTACTGTTAAACTATTAATTGTTTAGCGAATAAAAATACTAATCCCTTGGCCATTAATCTCACGTGAGATATTAAATTAATATGCCAATAACCATTATGTCTAACAACCCTATTGATTCAACATGATAACTTTTGTCTAACAAATGATACTCCTATTAAGTTTAATAAAAATATAATAAATCTTAAACTTTTACATCATTTAACATTAATGAAAAATTATTAATTTCTATAACAATCTACTTTTATTTTCTTAACGTTCAATTTACTTAAAAAAGTAAACTAGTTAAGGTATTTAAGTGTAAGTAAAAGTTGGATTAAAAATTCAACTAGAAGAAGGTTTAAGTGAGGTTGTTCTTATTGAGAAAACAATATTATTTCATTGGTTGATAGTTATAGGTTAATGTTTCCTAACAAAAGGTAATGTTGTCTACCAAGGAGTGGTATCATTGTATATATTTTAAATCGCAGTCTCTACCTATTAAAATCGTTGAGATTAGAAACACAGGGATTTTTCCCATATTCAAACGCAGTAATGAGCATAATAAAAAATTTATCCATGATGATTATAACATATCGTTGGGTGTTATAATATGATATGTGGTATTAAAATGATAAGCTATGATGGGTATTAAAATGATATGTTTTCAACATTATTTAAACGCAGGTATATCAACGATGAAATTCGCTGGAAAAAAATGAAGGCGAAATTGAAACTATCAAAATTGGATCTCTACCCAGCAATCGTTGTGTGAATTATGTTTAAGGTGAAATTGAACTTCAAGAGAAACGAATCCCTGCCAGCAATGTCACTGTGTAAAAATACGTTTTAAAGGTGAATTTAAAATGCTGAGAAAAGTGGAACGCTGCCCAGCCAAAAATCGTTGTGTGAGATACCTTTTAAAAGAGAAATTTAATACTATCAAATCATTGTGTGAAATTACATTTTTAAAAGAGAAATTTAAATTCTAGACAAGTGGATCGCTGCCCGAGGAGGTATAAAATCGTTGGCCCACCATTTAAAATGTTTCCATTCACAGATAGAGTTAGCACAAAAACGTTGGCTTTCATTATATATTAAAAATGTTGGCAGTCATTAAAATTAAACACGTTGGTTGTCATTAAAATTAAAAATGTTGCTTGTCATTAAAACGTTGGTTGTCATTATAATTAAATAAAAATGCAGTCATACACATGCCGTATGTCAGGAACGTGTAGTCATGAAGCAAGATGAAGCATTGCTATCATTAAAATATAATTCTACCTCAAGCTATGGCGTTGTCAATTTCGGTGTCAAAAAAAGCTATTTCAAATGTGATCAAACGCAGAAGCCACAGATCGTTGTCTGCTATTTCATTGCAATCAAAAACGCAGGAGCAATAGATATTAATGATAATAAAATTCGTTTTCTGAGATTGAAAATTTCTTGAGTATGAAAATCGTTGTCTGAGTAAGAAATTGTTTTCTGAAACTAAACATTGCTCTGGATAATGAAATTGATCTAGCATTAAATTCGTTTTGAGAAATCGTTGTCGATATTGCTAGAACAAGTGTAAATGAAATCTCATAGAAAAATAATATTGTTATTTCCTTTATTTAATATACATGAATTCGCAGATCAAGGACTGTATTTAAACGTAGTCCATATGTGGTCCAAAAACACAGAGTAAAATGAGATGTATGCATAACTGTAAAAATCGGTGAGTATATAGCTAAAACGTAAACAATCACCGGTATTAAGGATTCAACCGCAGTCACCCAATACATAAAAGTCGTTGTGTACAAGAGATTCAATCGCAATCAACAATTAAGAACGTAGTCAATATATAAATCAAAACGTTGTCATTCACATATTAATAATGATGAGATTTTACCAATCAAGGAGTTGGGAACTGTCATTACAATCGCAGAGAATAAAATGCCATCCAAAAATAAAGAGGTGATATTAAAAACGCAGCGAGTATTAAGTTTTTCACAGAGAGAAATGATAACAATACGCAGAGATACTCAATCACAAGAAGGTGCAAGGACAATCATTCAGGCATGAATCAATCAAACGCGGAGATAAGTAAGGGATAGACAGCTGGGAAAAAATTATCCTCTGCTCATCATCCAAGCATACAAAAGAAGGGCATTAGAATCTATAGGTCTTTAAACATCGAAGTGACGACCGTCGATTCGGCTCCTGGCCGACTGCTTAGGCATGGACTGATGACCTAGGGATAAGGACAAAAGATAAGGCACAATCTCTTCACAATAATCATTAAAACACACATAGACAAGTTATTGAAATCAGAAGTTGGGTTCGCCAAGGGAAATCCATTTAGAAAACAACAAGCAAGGGGATTACAACACCGTAGGAAAGCAAGTGCAAGATAGTGCATGGAAATGAAATATTAAACCGAGCACAGAGAAATAACATGAGTAATTAATTTCATTGCAAGTAACAATTAAACCGACTTACCTTAGCCAAACGTGATTTCTCTGTCTCGCACGCGCTCCATCCAGCTTCTGCTTGCCAACCGATGTGACCTCACCGGTACCTCCCAGCCAACACTAGGGGTACGCTTCTTCCCCCTGAGCCCCCTGAGCCACAAAGGAGTCATGCAAACTATACTAGAGAATAGCTAGCAGCCAATTCACCTTGCAAGGTCGATCTTCCACTTGTTACCCAAGCTGGGTATCCCAACTCCCACAAGATAAATTCCAGTCAAGACAAAAATTCAGCAGTGTAACATTACGCATGAAGATCATATCCATACTCCTCCTCCTCCATCCTTTTTATAGAGTTTTTTTAAGTGATTTATTTCCCAAATTCCCATTTAATTTATTTTTCATTAATTTAATCAGAAAAACCTCCCCCGTACACATGTCACCCATCCCCCTAGTTGCAACAGAAATTAATTTCATTAACTATTTAATTATTCCTATTTCCCTCACCCACCTAAAAGCATTCCTAAAAACGTTCCTTGGTGTCCCAAAATACCCTTACAAAACATAAGTGTCTTACGCCTTACTAAATTCCTAGTTGAGTTCACATTTAGAAAGTTCTTAAAGGCAAGATTCCTTACTAAGTTAGACATTCAACTTTTTCTTTATGTTTCCCCTTTTTCCTTTAGTTTCCTATTTCTTTTAATTTTCCCTCTTTTCCCTTTTTAACTAAAACTCAATTTAAGTGTAGAGAAACAACCTTTTACCCCTTTTTCTTTTTAATTAAAAATTTAATTAGCATATGTAGATAAAACAATCATTTCCCTTTTAAAATTTTAATCCCCCAATAGAATTTGATTTTAATAAATTAATTGAATTTATTATCCCCTTCCTGTTACATGTTTAATTATGATTATTATTTTTTACCACATGTGTTACTTAGACCTAGATTTTAATTTCACTAGGTTGGGCGACATTTTTATTAGGGAAAATTGTTTTTAAATCTTACTTGTCACATCATTTGTTTTAAGATCGTCTAGGTTTATTCACTTACCAGTTAAAAATGCGGCATTCCCTTCAGAATGCACTAGATTCTCCAAGGGTGCCACTCACCTATTTCTATTTTCCTTGTGCAACATGCCCTTCAGGACGCACTACGTGCTCCAAGGGTGCCACTCGCCTCTTTATGTTTCCTTGCGCGACGTGCCCTTCAGGACACAACATGTGCTCCAAGGGGGCTACTCACCTCTTGACTGACTTGGTAGACATCAAAAACCCCTAGAGTCAATACTCCGCTAGGTGATCTTGTGGGACATTAAGGACCTCTCAGGAATAATTCCCCTTCCTTATTGCGCACCCCTTACAATCATCGTGAGTAACTGTCGCAATCTTCCCTCGTGGCATCGTGGGTCTTCTCGAACTAGGTAATCGTTCACCTACAGTTCGAGCCACGATGAGAGTGCTAGTAGGATTTGGCAGGGCTGATGTCCACATCTCTCCCTCAAAGTCTCTGGTTGTCATGTGTGACCCCTCTACTCCACATGTGAGTCTGGTCGGAAAGCTATCGTCAGCCTGCATCATCAACGAATCATGTCAGAAAAATAATCAATCATCATAACATCTAATCATATGTACATATGTCACACCAACAATAATCAACCCAACAGTCCACTCCCTGACTCGATCCGGAGTCCAAGGGGTTTCATCGATGCCTCTACATCCTCGAGGTCCAAGGTCCTGCACACTTAGGAGAACCCAATCAATAGCACATGTCTATGTCAATACAACAAAATAGCATATCATATCCATAATTCCTCATAATCATAATCAAATGGCCAATAGTATAATAATATGGATCACTTGCAAGCAAGTGTCCTCAAAGAATAAGTTCGCTCAGTGTGCACAAGAGATGGATGTTACATCCTGCCCAGTTAGCATATGCATACCCATGCAGAAATAAATCACCACTGAATGTATATCTCAAACCATAAGTAATGGTCCCTCTGATATATCTCAAGATGTGATTTGCTACCACCCAGTGTCTCTGTCTCGGTTCAGTCATGAACTGACTCATTGCAATCACTGCATAGCATATATCTGGCCTAGTGTGGATCATTTACATCAATGATCCAATCATCTTCCTATACGTGGTGGGATCCACCAAATATGAACCTGTATCAGAATCATGCAACTTCCTCAAGTTGGTAACCATCAGAGTAGACATGGATTTGCAATCCATCATACCAAACCTCTTTAGTTCATCCATTGTGTATTTTCCTTGTGCCAGAAATATATTTCCTTGTCTTTGCCACACTTCCAATCCTAGGAAGTAATGCATCAAGCCTAAGTAGTTCATCTCAAAAGCTGAGGTTAGCTCCCTCTTACACCAGGCTATTAACCCTTCATCTCCTATTAGAAAGAGATCATCAATATACAGAATTAGTATAACGGGTTGGCTACCTCTTACCTTAAAGTACAGATTTGCATCAACATCACTTTTCTGAAATCCCAGACTTTTAAGAAAGCCATCAATCATGTCATACCAAACTCCGGGAGCCTGCTTAAGACCATACAAGGCCTTCCTTAGCTTGCATACATGAGTGCCTTTGTTATTCATTAAAAAACAATCTATGTGTTCCACAAAGACCTCATGTTCAATCTTTTCATTCAAGAATGTTGTTTTTACATCCATATGAAGTAGCTTCCAACCAAGAACTGGAGCTAAAGAAATAATACTTTAAATGGAGGTATACCTGGCTACAGGACAAAAAGTCTCTTCGTAGTCGATTCCTTCTTTCTAAGTGAAGCCTCTAGCTACAAATATTTCTTTGAACTTTTCCGCACTTCCATTAGTTGCATGTTTGATCTTAAAGATCCATTTGGAAGAAACCACTGAATTGTCTTTTGGCCTCGGCCCAATGTCCCAAACATTGTTCTTTATAATAGACCTATTTTCCTCAAGCATGGCATCCTTCCATAATTGTAATTTATCTTCTTCTTCAAATGAATAAGGTTTGGCATCACTAATGATGCTCATCAGTGCAACATAGCCTCCAAACCTATGAGGCATGTTCCTTTCCCTCAAAGTTCCTTTGGGAAAAGCTATCCTTTCTACTTCCTGCACTATTTCCTTAAGCCACCCTAGATTCCTTTTGGATGGAATTTCTTCAATAGTTCTTTATAACACTTCGGAGGGTTCTAGGGGCTCATTACTTATCCCTTCACGAGGTTCCTCCCTCTGATCATCTGACTCTTCATTTTCAGAAGAGGGTGAAGCTAGTTGAACTGATTCTAATTCTTGTTGAAGCTCTCTGGATTTCTTAAATGTGGCTTCCTCATGGAAATTCACATCTATGCTTACCTCTATTTGACTCTGACCTGGTACATAAATCCTGTAAGCCTTGGAGTTCTCACTTAACCCCACAAAAACCCCTTTCTTGCTTGAGGGTTCCATCTTTGTCCTCTTTTCCTTAGGGACATGAATATACACAGGACACCCAAATATCCTTAGATTCCCTACTTCAGGTTTGATCCCTGAGAAGACCTCTTCAAGAGTCTTGTCCTTCAAGATAGCATGTGGACACCTGTTCTGAATATACATGGCAGTGGAGGTAGCTTCTGCCCATAAAGAATTTGGTGGATCCTGGTCAAACATCATTTCTTTCGCCGCCTCACAAATTGTCCTATTTTTTCTCCCAGCCACTCCATTTTGCTGAGGGTTATATGGCACGCTCAAATGTCTCCTAATTCCTCTTGACTTGCAGAAATCCTCAAATTGGAGAGATTCAAACTCTCCTCCATTGTTTATTCTAAGGATTATGATGTGTTTCCCTGTATTCTTTTCAATAAAGGCTTTATACTCTTTGAATTAATCAAATGTGTCACTTTTAGCTTTAAGAAAATATATCCAACTTTTTCTTGAGTAATCATCAATAAAAATGACATAATACAAAAAACCACTGAGTGAGGGAGATGGCATGGAACCACATACATAAGAATGAACCAAATCTAAGATGCCTTGAGCTATGTTGTCACTACTAGGAAATGCTTTCTTTATATTTTTACCTAGCATGTTGTTAGAATATGATGGATGTGCTCATTTAACCATAGACAATATTACTATTTCCACACAACCATAGGCCGAAGCCACCCCTGAGCACCTTAACTTTGACAGAGAATCATTTCGGAATCAAACCCTAGGTCAGATAGCCAAACAAAGGGTGGTGCATATTTCTCCAAGAATAGCGCACCAAGCAAGAGTAACAAGAGTTGATCAGAGAGTCCAAACCATAACCAAGTGATAGTCCAAGCCAAAACCAAAATCTACTAGATCCAGTAGCTGCAATGGAAGCTCTCCTCCAAACTTGCGCATAAACTGGCCAATTGCAGTGCGCACAATTGTTGCTTCTGAAGTTCTAAGAATGCCTACCAGAATGAAGACTGGCCTCATGTATTTATACTAAAACTGGAAAAATTCCTGGGCCGAATTCTCATTCTGGGTGCCTATTTACTTAGCATATGATATTTCCTTTAGACGACTTCTTCTCTTGGAGGCTAATACCCTAATAAAAATTATCTTCTTGAGTCGACTTGTCTTCTAGGGTTATTAGCCAACTAAGTAGGGTTTCTTCTTGCTTCCCGAAATATTCTATTCTCGCCAGGTTTACACGTGGAGGTAAATACCTCTTGCAACTACCATAATATCAACACTCCCTCCTAGCTATGGAGGTATTTGAAGGTAATGGTCTTGAGCACAAACATACCATTCACCCGGTAGCATCAACATAGTCGTATAGACTATCTCATGACTATATCATGAGCACCATCATCACTATCAGTGTCATCGGTTGTATCATCTCACGAAACCATACTCCATCTGAGTAATCATTCATGATGTTGGATAAGTCACTCACTCCACAGAGTGACAAAAGAGCCATTCTTCTAATCCGGACATATGTCCTAGAAGAATAAATGTCCTGAACCATTTTTCGTCTGGGAAATATTTTTCCATTGATCATCCATCTAGCTGATAATCATTTCCAACACTATTGATAGTCTTCAAGGTAATCGAAACAATGCCATGTAATAGAACACAAATGTGTCTATCCATAGTAGTACACAACTACAATCCAGTGGTACACTACCACACCAAGTAGCACACAAATACTTGATCAGGGACATGTAGTCAAAATCATTGGAACACATCCACCATAGTAGTATACATCCATTGTCTGGAGATATACAGTCTTCATAACAATCATATCATCTGGTATCAACCTGCACAGAAAACATTGTTATGATATAAACTGAATCATATGGGCCATTCTTCCACTCACATCTGTGAGATCTGGAAGAGTGTCTGCCCTCAGAAAGTAAAAAAATCAATGATGAGATATATGGACTATTCTTCTCAAGCAAGGAAGAATAATTGTCCCAATTTATGAGCTTGGACCATTCACCTATCTGGGCCATTCTTTCGGCACTAAACAAAGTGCAACCTGGAGAGAATGAATCTGACCTAGGGAAAGTTTGTCCCTGATTGATGAACCTGGACCATTCACATATCTAGGTCATTCCTCCGGCACTAAACAAAGTGCAACCTAGAGAGAATGAATCTACCCTAGGGAATGATTGTCCGGACCATTTCCTAAGGAAATGACTGTCCTACACCAACCTCCAAAATTGACCATTCTTTGAAACTCCTCACAATTGTGAGCTTCGAAAGAATAACTGTCCGGTGAGGTGGACCATTATTCTTGACCACTAGTGAGAGTGATCGTCAAGAAGAGATATTGTCCTAGACCATTCCCTATGTTAACCACAAGGGGAATCCTTGTCTATGGTACATCAACAATGCATCGAACCATTTTCATTACGAAAATGATTTTTCGATCTGGACCATTTTCCGAAGTGGAAAATGCCTGGCCGTCAGAAATATCAATCCATTTTCGAAACTGGAAAGGAACTACTCATCCTGGACCATTTTTCGAACTAAAAAATGATTGTCAATAACAAATCAGTGCTCCCTCCCAACCTGTGATTTATCTCTTCCTTTTTCAATAAGGAAGTCGTCTCCACGAGCTTCAGCTTGACTACGCAAACTCTTTCATCTTGGACAGAGGCTTTACCAAAATGTCTACTTATCTGCTCATTTGTGGGTTGGAGAACCACTTTCTCTTTTCTGGACTTCATCAAGGAGAGTGTAATGCTTGATTTCAATGTACTTCAGTCTTTCTGGAACACTGGTATTCTCTGAAGGCTTCATATAGCTATGATCAATATAGTATATCATTGTTGGATTCAACTTTCATTTCATGTTGGCTCATAACATCGTGGCAAGGGTCAAACTAAAACATATCCAAGTGGCACTTATTTTGCCATCATGAGGGTTTTTCATGGATTAGCAATCCATCATCCTGAGCTTCTGAGTAACCATTCTGATACAATATCTTTGTTATATAAAAAAAATCACCACGTTTTTGTTGTGCATTGGAGGTCCTCCACCAAGTTGTCTTCTTCCATATGCATACAAAGGTCTCTTCCTGGTATACCTCAAAGCCTTGAGGTTGCTCTTCATATGCTCTTTGTTCAATTATTCTCGAGAATAGTCTTTGCATTCATCTGATGTAAAATCCAACCCATGGATATTGTGGATGATATAATTGCTCATGTAGAGGTATGTCTGGTTTACTGGAACAAACAATCATAGTCTTCTCCCTCCATCTGGGAGAAACTCTAGTTCTAGATCTCGCAATGATTTCATTCATAAGTCTTCCATACACTGTTCTTCATCACAACTTCCAGTTCATCTGTTTGATTGCTTTTAGTGAGTTCATATCAGGTTGGTAGTCTTGTGATCCTTGATACAATGACTGGTTGTTCTGAATTTTCTTTCTCTCTTGTAATCTTCATGTTCTTCCTCATATTTCTCTTTAGCTCTTGAGTTCATGGAATTTTCTATAGATTCCATGCCCTAAAGATTCTTCCTTCTTCCTTTCATCATAGGATCATGGATGTGGATGGAAAACAAGGGATACTTCAAGGCTTCTTTTTGAAGAAGACTTCTTCTAAATTCAAACTGAACACATGATGCTTTTCATGGTTGCTACCATTGATGGGAACATGGATATATACTTCATCATCTTCAATGGATCATATTATTTAGGATTATCTCCCTCCTAATCCTTGCTTCATGCATGAATGCATTGTCATATTTTGGAATTTTGTAACCATCTCCCTCCAACTAAGAGAGCCCACGCTTTTGTCTGCATCCTTATTGCCTTTTGCAAAGTGTCACTAGTCTTTTTCCAATTTCCTCTTGATTGCTAACTTCTTTCTGTTTATTACTTATTCTAGGTTTCTTCAATATTGATTATGATTTCGGCTTATCTTGCAACTTGTCTTAGAAGAAGAAGTTCGTTTTGTCCTGCTTAGATTTCTTTGAGGGTTTCCTTTCTTCGACAATTGATGCTTCATGTGTTTCCTTCATTTTATTTAACTCGGCAATTGAAGCATTGTATTCTTGACATATATTTCTCTTGATTTGATTTCTTCCTGGAGCCAAACTTCCCTTTGTTCCTGAAATTCTTGAACCTTGTTGTGAAGGCTTGATCATCGTATTTCTTTTCAAGTTTCTTTTTTTCACTAATCCCTGATTCTTCTTGTGCGCAGCAAGTCCAAAGTTCTTCAAATGTGGAATACTCCTTCCTTGTGTTCATTCTTGCGACAAATGAATCCCATGTCTTGGGAAAACTATTGAGTACTATATTTACCAGTTCCTTCTCTGAAATTATCTCTTCAATGGCTTGTAGTTGATCTCTCAACTGAGATATTCTCACAAAGTATGATGTTATGTTGTCATCATCATTCATCTTCATGTCACAGAGCTCATTCTTCAGACTCATTAATTGTCCAATGTTTTTTACTGAGAAGAGGTTTGTTAGGGCATCGCACATCTTCTTAGACGAATCAAGATGGGAGATGTAGGGTATCAAGTGGTCTTTTATAGAATCCACTATGATAATCATGGCATTGATGTCACTGTGTTTGAACTTCTCCATAACTACAACATTATGTGGTTCCTTCTCTTTTCCTTCTTCAAACTCAGGTTCCACAATCTTTCCTTTCATGATATCTAGCATTGTATTCTTGGCAAGGATGAGGTCAATCCTTGTCTTCCACACTCTGAAGCTAGAAGCTCCATCTAACTTGTTTTCTGAATTCATAGAGTAAGTCATGGTTTCCTTTTCTTGGTCAACCCTAGATTTGACCAAAAACTCAAACTTGACGTCTTAGCTTGCTAAGAGTACCAGGAGATGAACTAGGCTAGGGTGCACTAGTGGTGCAGACCCCCTGCCCTCGGGCCGAGATCAATGCAGGATCTTTTCCAAACCACGCAAAGAGTTAATTAAACCCTTTTTTTAAGCCACGAAATATTTCAGGTTTCATGGGTTGGAGGTTCTCGACGCAATGTCACAACTCTTACAATCGCCGAAACGTGAAATGTCAACGGATGTTGACTCCTGCAACGCGACGAGCACACGCCACCTGTTACCCACTAGTTTCGGCTTTCAGGACTTTGAGCGAACAACCAACAGTCATTCCTCTTCCCTTATGATTCCCCGAACTCTAAAATTTTGCCTTTGGCGGGATCGACGGCTACGAGCCTCCCTTGATCCAACGGTCCCGATATCTTTGGGATTTCGCGAACTGGGAGTTTGAAACTCTCGACTCCAAAATCACTTGTCACGCCAATCCCTGAATTCCTGAAATAGTGAAATTTGAACGTGAGATCAATGGCTCCTGTTGATTCCCATCCAATGCCCGCTACTCCTCCTGAGCTTTTGAACACTAAAAGACACTCACCCTTAACTTCCTCACAGATCTGCGAGATCCAACGATTCACGTCATTTCGGTACTTTTCCATGAAGTGTCTCCACCATTCAATTCCACACATGATAATCCCTTTTGCGATTTGGGAATTAGAGTGACCAAGGATTTTGGCCTACACTTCAAACTTACGAATCCTGAAATTCACAAAATGATCTAACAACTCAAACTGATCACGATCAACAGTTCAGATTGATTCTTGATATCAGGGTGGTGGTTCGTTCGACTCCTAACCACCTTGCAACTCCTCTGGATCCTATGATCCTCGCGATTTCGTGAGTTCTCCATGGAGAATTCTGACCGCCCGATTCACTTCCCAATGGCTTCTACCCAAACGACTCGGTGTTCTCCCTCCTGAACTTGACTTCTATGAGACGATTTCGATCTCCGTCTCCCTTTGAACAATTCAAAGGTGTTATCCTTCCTGAGCTTTCACTTGTAAACTCAATCTTCCAAAAGGATCCATGCACGCACTTCTTGCGGCAAACTTTCAAATATCCTCTGGTTATTTCAATCTTCGACCATGTGCACTCTTTGCAACAGTAGTCTCTCAACCTTGTTTTGGGATTTATAAAATCCAAGGCTTCAATTGGCCTGTGCACACCTTGCACGGCTCTATGCTACACCTGCACTTCAGCTAGTATGAGAACAACGATATCTCTCCTGAGCTTTCTGAGATAAAACTCAGACCCTCATCAACGCACACCTTGTGAACGTTCACTGCACTCCTTGCAGAAATACTCAAGGAGAGAAACAATTGAAACTCATTCTTCTTCCCTTTCTGACTTTATACATTCAACATGAAATCATACACACAACACAGCATTGAAATAAATGCGTAGCAGAGAAACAAATCAACTGTAAACATACCATTCAACAAAGGTAAACAATAAGCATCATAACACCATGAAAGTTGAGTCAAAGCTTCATATATTAACTCAAGTGATCATGTACATGGGTTCTTCTCTACAGCTCTCTGCTACAGATCTACAGCTTATGAATTCGGAATGATCATAAAAATTACAATGATACAAGGGTGAGGGTGTCTATATTTGTTTTCCCTCCTACGCTTCTAAACTGTCTAATCTATTAAATTAAATCTACCTACTTGCATTCATTACGCATAAATGCCTCTACATTCGACAGATGAGAGAAACGCTCAAGATCTATTTACAACATCTAGATATAAATGTAAGTATGCTTCCCTTAGCTATTTCTTTAATTTCCATCCATTAATCTTCAAAACATTTCAAAATGTGCGCGGGTGATTTTCCAGTTGTCTTCCACCTTTACGCTTCTTGGCTGGCAGCTTACGATGCTCCTGCATCATACTCCCTTGCTTGAAAATTTTCATGAACTCATGTTCATGAGCTTTTGCATGGTTTGTCCATGCCTATGAATTGACGCTTCATCCTCCCAACTGGCATCTTCAACTGGATGTCCCTTCCATTTGACCAAGTATTAAAAATACTCTTTTCTCCTGGTCTTTTTGCTAACCCTTTTGTCAATTATGCTTTCCATCTGTGGCTCTACAGCTACAGGCATTTGTTTTGTCCATTGAATTTCTTTATGTTCCTCCTCTACTCCTGCTTCTCCAGCTCTGTAAGGGTACAAATCCGTGATATTGAATATCAGTGAGATTCCAACCCCATCGGGTAATTCAATCTCATATGTGTTTGCCCCAAATTTCCTTATGACCCTGCACGGTCCAATCTTTTTCATCTTCAATTTTTTATACGTTCCCCTTGGGAACCTCTCCTTCCTCAGATGTGCAAGAATTAAATCACCAACTTCAAACTGAAGTTCTCGCCTGTGTTGATCTGCTCTATGATTGTATTCTTGATTTGAACTCTACAATCGCTCCTTAAATTGGTTGTGAATCTCCTTCATTCCTTCTGCAAAGTCCTCTGCACTAGCACTCGTGAATTTGGCTTGTTCTGCATCTTTCAATTCAGAAACTCCCTTTGGATGCATTCCATATACAATATGGAATGGACTGTGCCCTGTGCTTCTATTGAGTGAATCATTATAAGTGAATTCCACCTGTGGCAGAATGTGATCCCATTGACTATGGTGTTCAGTCACTAAGCTTCTTAACAAATCTTCCAAGCTCTTGTTTATGACTTCTGTCTATCCATCTGTCTGAGGATGATACACTGAGATAAAATACAAACTTGTCCCCAACTTATTCCATAAGTTCCTCCAAAAATGTCCCACAAACTTGGTATCTCGATCAGAAACAATGCTCTTTGGCAATCCATGAAGTCTGACGACTTCCTTGAAAAACAGGTTCGCAATATGAGTGGTGTCACTGGTTTTCTGGCATGGTATGAAATGTGCCATCTTTGAAAATCTGTCGACTAACACAAAGATTGAATCATATCCCCTTTGTGTCCTTGGTAGTCCCAATATGAAATCCATGCTCACTGCGTCCCACGGCCTTTTAGGTATGGGTAATGGTTGGTATAACCCTGTGTTCTTCCTTTTTCCTTTCATGTGTTGACAAATTTTGCACCTGTCCACAAATTTCTTCACATTCGTCCTCATCCCTAGCCAAAAATATGAGCCATTCAGCTTTGAGAATGTTTTATCATGACCGAAGTGTTTGACCAATCCTCCACTGTGTTTTTCCTTCAACAGGTTCTCCCTCGTGGAGCATTTAGGAATACATAGTTGATTACCGCTGAATAATAATCCATCCTGGATCATATACTCGGTCCATTGGCTTATATCCCTGAGAATTGGATTCTCAGATGCCTCATATGCCTCCTTGAAGTCTGGGTCACCTCTGTACATTTCTTTGAGGTTATCGAAACCCAAAGTCTTGACTCTGAATTCCTGCATAAGCAAACATTTCCTGCTCAAAGCATCAGCAACTTTATTAGCAGTTCCAGGAATATGCTTAATCACAAAAGTAAAATTCTGCATGGATTCAACCCATTTAGCATGCTTTTGGTTCAACTTCTCTTATCGAGTCATGAATTGCAAAGCGTGATTATCACTATACAAAACAAACTCCTTGGGAACCAAATAATGTCTCCATTTCTTCAGTGCTTGTATGACTACATATAATTCCTTGTCAGACGTGGAGTACTTAATCTTATCTTCATTCAGTTTTTCACTGAAGTACGTGACCAGCCTATCGTCTTGGCTTAAGACTGCTCCAATTGCAAATCCACTCACGTTACACTTGACCTGGAATGTCTTGCTAAAATCGGGCAAAACCAGAATTGGTTGCTCATTGATCTTCTTCTTCAGCAACTTGAAACTCTTATCTGCTTCCTCTGTCCAGTGAAAAGATTTGCATTGTTTATTCACCGTATCCATCATCGGTGCACTAATTCCACTGAATTTTCGGATGAATTTCTTGTAGAAGCTAGCCAAACCATGGAAGCTCCGAACTTCAAACATGCTCTTCGACAATGGCCAATTGTTAATTGCATTTATCTTTTCTGGATCCATTTTCAATTCATTTGCAGAGATAACAAAACCCAAATAAATGAGTTTTTTCCTCATAAATGATGATTTCTTCATATTGATCAGCAATTTATCTTGATGTAACCTCCTCATTACTGCAACTAGATGCTTTAAGTGTTTTGCTTCTGTTTTTCTAAAAATTAGTATATCATCAAGATATACAATGACAAATTTCCCAATGAAATCCTTCAAGACTTTGTTCATTAACCTCATGAAAGTACTGGGTGCATTTGTTAGGCCAAATGGCATGACAAGCCATTCATACAGCCCCTCATTTGTCTTGAATGTTGTCTTCCATTCATCACCTTCTCTCATTCTAATTTGATGATATCCGCTTTTCAAATCAAGTTTTCAAAAAAACTTTGCTCCACTCAAGCAATCCATCAAGTCGTCCATCCTTGACAATGGAAACATGTATCTGATGGTAATATTATTTATTTCCATTGAGACTGTACACATTCTCCAGCCACCATCTTTCTTTGGGCTGAGCACTGTCGGAAAAGAGCATGGACTCAAGCTTTCTCGAATCAATCCTTTGTCCATTAAGTTATGGACCTGTCTCTTAACTTCTTCATTTTCCTACGGCATCAACTGATATGTTGCTTTGTTCGGCAAACTGGCTCCAGGTATAAGATCGATATGATGAATTATACTCCTGATAGGTGGAAACGAACATGGTAATTCGTCCACTACTATATCAGCAAACTCTCCCAGCAATTCCTGGATTTCTTTTGGTAAATCATCTATCCTCATACTAGTCAAAACAATTTTGGGCTTCCTGACCACAATAAATTGTGTGTCTTCCTTCTTCTTAATTTCATCAAGAAGTTCCTTCCCACTCATGAGAAGTACAGTGTTTCTCATTTCTGTTTTCACCTCTTTATCCTTAATTGGCAGCAACATGTGAGTCCTACCATTTTTCTCCAGGGTGTACGTGTTCTTTCTCCCATCATGAACTACGTTTCTATCATATTGCCATGGTCTACCCAGCAATAGATGACAAACATCCATGGGAATGGCATCACATAATATCTCATCTTTATATCCTCCTATTTTAATTTCAACTAAACATTGTTTAGCGACATTTACCTGATGTCCTTTTTGTAGCCACGAAACTCTGTATGGGCTTGGACGTGCAACAGTCTCTAGCTCCAGCTTTTCTACCATCTCTGTAGATACGATATTATGTGTGCTACCACTGTCCACTATGACCTTGCATACTCTATCCTTAGTTTTGCAAGCAGTCTGAAACAAACTATTTCTTTGGGCTGGGTTCTCTAGTTCCTTTTCCGGTTTCAAGAGAACTTTCCTCATCATTAAGGATCTGCTGCCCTCATCATCCTCTGCCTCAACATTCCACCCTTGAGCTTCGGAAATGAGAGTTTCACCACCATTTTTCTTCCTATCTAGACATTCATAGGATTTATGTCCGACTTTTCCACAGACAAAGCATTTCACTTCACCTCCTCTGCCTCTTCCTCTTCCTCTGGCTCGAGGAAAAGTATTCCTTTCATCATATTTCCTTGTCTGTGCATTTCCTCCTCCCGCAGGTTGAGTTTGAGGTTTCTTCTCTTCTTCCTTAGGTTTATGAGTTCTATCTTGGGTAATTGTCTTGCCTCTGCTTTGATTTCTACCTCAGCCTCTTTGACCTTGCCTCTGGCTCAACTTCTCTTCATCTTTCAAAGCCATATGATAAGAATCTTCCACATTTCAAATGGTCATCATTCTCATCTCATCTTGAATTTCATATCGCAGACCATTCATGTATCTGGCAAATTTTTCATCATCGCTTTCCCGATGACCTGCTCTGATGTTTATCTTGTAGAATTTTTCAGTGTATTCTTTCACTGACATCAGCTTCTGTCTCAAATTCTGCATCCTCCGAAACAGAGTGATTTGATAATCCCTGGGTATAAATTTGGCTTTCATTTTTGCAACCATTCTATCCCAGCTCTTGATTTTTTTCTTTCCTTTGCAGCGTCTGTCAGCCTGCAGTTCATCCCACCACAGTGTTGCTTGCCCTTTAAGTCTGGTAACAACATGTTTGACTTTCTTATCTTCCTTGACATCCTCATAGTAGAAGTATTTGTCTAGAGCTCTAATCCAGTCTAGAAGCTCTTCAACATCCAAGTTTCCCTCATACATGGGAATGTCCATTTTTTCTCTGGTGCCTATCCTTGCAACAGCCCTGAATAGGCATTCTTCTGTAGCATATTTGACTGCAACTTCTTCGTTTTTCGCTTCATTTTCACTTTCAGCTTCGTTGATATCCCCAACGTCAGTTGTGCACCTTTGTGTTGTCTCCATAGTATCAAGCTTGGCACATAATTCACGCATTTCCCTTTCCATTGTTGGATCAGGTATTTGCCTGTCTCTTCTTCTCGGTGGCATGGCTGTAAATTTTTCCTCTTTTCTCTCTACTACAAAAAGAAAATAATTTTATCTATGCTCTGATACCACAACTGGTGCGTATCAGACTACTCCTTTTCCTCTAGCTCCCTCTCCCTGAAATATACAGACAAAATCAGGCTCTGATACCACAACTAGCGTAGACCCCCTACCCTCGGGCCAAGATCAGTGCAGGATCTTTTCCAAACTACACAAAGAGTTAATTAAACCCTTTGTTTAGCCATGAAAGATTTCGGGCTTCACGAGTTGGAGGTTCTCGACGCAATGTCACAACTCTTACAATCGCCGAAACACGAAATGTCAACAGAGGTTGACTCCTCCAACGCGAGGAGCACACGCCACCTATTAGGCAACAGTTTCGTCTTTTGGGACTTTGAGCGAACGGCCAACAATCGTTCCTCTTCCCTTATGATTCCCTGAACTCATTCCTCTTCCAATAGTGAAATTTACGCGTGAGATCAACGGCTCCTGTTGATTCCCATCCAATGCCCGCTACTCCTCCTGAGCTTTTGAACACTAAAAGACGCTCAGCCTTAACTTCCTCACAGATCTACGAGATCCAACGGTTCACAAAATTTTGGTACTTTTCCACGAAGTGTTTCCACCATTCAATTCCACACCTAATAATCCCTTTCGCGATTCAGGAATTAGAGTGACCAAGGATTTTGTCCTGTACTTCAAACTTACGAATCCCGAAATTCACGAAATGATCTAACGGCCCAAACTGATCACGATCAATGGTTCACGTTGATTCTTGATATCAGGGTGGTGGTTCGTTCGACTCCCAACCACCTTGCAACTCCTCTAGATCCTACGGTCCTCGCGATTTCGCGAGTTCTCCACGGAGAATTCTGACCGCTCGATTCACTTCCCAATGACTTATGCCCAAACGACTCAGTGTTCTCCCTCCTGAACTTGAAATCTATGAGACGATTTCAATATTCGTCTCCATTTGAACACTTCAAAGGTGTTATCCTTTCTGATCTTTCACTTGTAAACTCAAGCTTCCAAAAGGATCCTTGCACGCACTTCTTGTGGCAAACTTTCAGATATCCTCTAGTTATTTGAATCTTCGACCCTGTGCACTCTTTGCAACAATAGTCTCTCAGTCTTCTTTCTGGATTTGTAAAATCCAAGGCTTCAATTGGCCTGCACACACCTTGCACGGCTTTGTGCTACACCTTCACTTCAGCTGGTATGAGAACAACGATATCTCTCCTGAGCTTTCTGAGATAAAACTCAGACCCTCGTCAATGCACACCTTACGGACATTCACTGCACTCCTTGCAGAAATCCTCAGGGAGAGAAACAATTGAAACTCATTCTTCTTCTCTTTCTAACTTTATACATTCAACATGAAATCATACACACAACACAGCATTGAAATAAATGCATAGCAGAGTAACAAATCAATTGTAAACATACCATTCAACAAATGTAAACAATAAGCATCATAACACTATGAAAGTTGAGTCAAAGTTTCATATATTAACTCAAATGATCATGTACATGGGTTCTTCTCTACAGCTCTCTGCTATATCTCTACAGCTTATGAATTCTGAATGATCATAAAAATTACAATGATACAAGGGTGAGGGTGTCTATATCCGTTTTCCCTCCTATGCTTCTAAACTATTTAATCTATTAAATTAAATCTACCTACTTGCATTCATTACACATAAATGCATCTACATTCGAAAGATGAGAGAAATGCTCAAGATCTATTTACAACATCTAGATATAAATGTAAGTACGCTTCCCTTAGTTATTTCATTAATGTCCATCCATTAATCTTCAAAAAATTTCAAAATGTGTGCGGGTGCTTTTCTAGCTGTCTTCAGCCTTTATGTTGCTTGGTTGGAGGCTTACGATGCTCCTGCATCAACTAGTATATCCTAAAATTAGGTCAATCCCTTCACTTAAGGTGCCTCAACGACAGGATTAGGGTTTATGCAACTGCACCTGCTAGTAACCCTAGTGGTAGTGCTTTGGTGACTGCTCATGCTAGAAACATTAGCGGCAGTTCTTTAACGAGATTAGTATCCTTATGGCTATGCTACCTTCCAGTGGTTAGACTAAATGAAGGAGGTGTGGGCCCATAACCTGTTATAATATGATGGATGTGCTCGTTTAACCATAGACAATATTACTATTGTCACCCAACCATAGGCCGAAGCCACCCCCGAGCACCTTAACCTTGACAGAGAAGCATTCTGGAAGCAAACCCTAGGCTAGATAGATAAACAAAGGGTGGTGCATATTTCTCCAAGAATAGCGCACCAAGCAAGAGTAACAAGATCTGATCAGAGAGTACAAACCATAACCAAGAGATAGTCCAAGCCAAAACCAAAATTTGCTAGTTGCAGCAGCTACAACGGCGGCTCTCCTCCAAACTTGTGCACAAACTGGCCAACTGCAGTGCGGACAAGTGTTGCTTCTGTAGTTGTGAGAATGCATGCTAGAATGAATCCTAGCCTCCTGTATTTATACTAAAATTGGCAAACTGACTGGGCCGACTTCTCATTCTGGGTGCCTATTTACTTAGTATATGATATTTCCTTTAGTTGACTTATTCTCTTGGAGGCTAATACCCTAATACAAATTATCTTCTTGAGATGACTTGTCTTCTAGGGTTATTAGCCAACTAATTAGAGTTTCTTCTTGCTTCTCGAAATATTGTATTCTCGTCATGTTTACATGTGGAGGTAAATACCTCATGCAGCTACCATAATATAAACACATACATCCCTTACAAATTTCATTTTTACTAAGATAAATAGATGGCATGCCACATACCATGTTTTGTAGATCTGGAAGAGCTTTGTAATGAAGATTTCCAAGTCTTTTGTGCCACAACTCGTTGGAGCTAGTCGGATCATGATCCAATGCCTCAACTGACTATCCTGACATGACGTACAGTCCTCCACTACGAGTTCCAATGGGTTTTGTTGTACTTAAGTGGCTACCTTTAGCCCATAGTAGTGCCTTCTTGTCCTTGAAGATCACCCAATATCCCTTGTCCTCAAGGGTTGCAACTGATAGTAGATTTTTCTTGAGCCCTGGAACATATAATACTTCATCAATACGAAGTCTAGCCCCAGATTCCAATCTGAAGGAGCTTGGACCTACTCCTTCTATCTTGTAACATTTTTCATCCCCAAGCTCAACATGCTCTGCAAAAGATTTTGTCTCGAAATCTAAGAGAATCTCCTTGTACCCTGTCATGTGGTTTGATGCACCATTGTCTACTAACCAAGTTTTTGGCCTCGTGAAAACTGAACTGGATAAGGCAGAAACCAAGTAATATTCTTTTCTATTTTCTTTCTCATTAGAAGGACTTTTATGATTTCTTTTGGATTCATCATCCTCAGCAGTTGAGGCATGATGTTTCCCTTTCCTTGGATATTTCTTTCTAAACCAACAATCTTTAGCAAAATGACCCAACTTATTACAACTAAAGAATTTAATCTTAGATGTATCAATATTCTTGCTTTTGAATGTACCTTTGGTGTTTGGCTTCCTCTGAGAGCCTTTCTGGAAAGTGCCTTTCTTCTTTCCTTTAAATCTTGATGCTAAAGTTGAGTGATCTTCTTTCGTTGGCTCACTCCTAGTAGTTGTGTGAATCTCCTCCTAGAGTAAATCATTCCATAACCTCTCAAACATGGGTTGAATCTCTCTCCCACTTACATTGGATAAGAAGGTCTCCCATGAAGAAGGAAGACCATCAAAAATGGCCTGCACTAAATCATCATTGTCCATTGTCACCCCTATGACTAAAATTTGATCTCTAATCTGGGCTATCCTGGAACAGAAACATGACACTGATTCACCTTTCTCCATCTTCAAATACTTAATCTTGTTCTTAAGTTTACTCTTCTAACTTGGATCTTGTTTCTCATACAAATTCACCAAGGTATCCATATAGTCCTTGGCATTTATTAACAAAGTCATTGCAGACATTATATTGTCTTTGACTAAGTCAAAGATGATTTTCTTGGCCTTTCCTTGACTCTTGTTGACGGCCTCTCTTCCTGCATTATTCATGGGTTCCTCCACCACTGTGGTCACATACGTCTCAAGATCATGCTCCTGCAAGATATTTGTTATCCGGAGCTTCCACACATTAAAGTTAGTAGCTCCTTCGAGCCTATCCTCAGCCCTAACTGAAATGGAAGATGCCATGGACCTCACACTGGAAACTTAATCAAGATAGCTTGGATATGTGTGTACCTGCTACTGCACTTCAACACGTTTAACACACCCTAAGCTCTGATACCATGTTAAATTATGAGCTTAATTTCTTATGCGGATTAATTCTTTTATTTTCTTCAACACTTTGATTCCAGCTTAATACACTTCAACAATACCAAATCATAATCGAATAGCAATAAATATGTAGATGAGTAAGCATGCACATCAACAACACATATACCCTAGGGAAACCTTGTACAGGGAGAAAAACCCTAACAAACGATATTCCTTTATTACATCAATAATGTAAGATCACTTACAAATATCCACCATGAATGTTCTGCTCTTAAATAGCTTGCCAAGATGACTCTGACCTGACAAAGACCTAAAATACCTTGTTGAAATACATCTCTGATATGTTGCCTCTATTGTTGATATACAACACTGATATGTTTCTTTGGTATGATGCATCTTTATCACTGATATACTCCTCTATTACTTCTCCATTAACCTGCATATCAAAATTGTGTTGAAGAGAGGGGTCGACCTCTGCTTATATAGGCTAAAGAGGAGAAGAGGAGAGACTCGAAATAGTAACTTGTTTGCATGAGTTAATCATGACTCAGCTTCATACTTTAGTTTGAACTTAGAACTATACTTGAGACTGGTATGCTTTAGTTCAAAAATAGAACTAGACTTGAAACCTCAGTTACAACTCAGCATTACACTTTAGTTCAAAAATAGAACTAGACTTGAGACTGGTATGCTTTAGTTCGAAAATAGAACTAGACTTGAGACCTCAATTACAACTCAACATTACACTTTAGTTCTAAAATAGAACTAGACTTGAGACTTCAGTTACAACTCAACACTACACTTTAGTTCAAAAATAGAACTAGACTTGAGACTTCAGTTACAACTCAACACTACACTTTAGTTCAAAAATAGAACTAGACTTGAGACTTCAGTTACAACTGAACACTACACTTTAGTTCAAAAATAAAACTAGACTTGAGACTTCAGTTACAACTCAACATTACACTTTAGTTCAAAAATAGAACTATACTTGAGACTTCAGTTACAACTCAACATAACACTTTAGTTCAAAAATAGAACTAGACTTGAGACTTCAGTTACAACTCAACTCTTTACAAGGCAATTCGAAATTCTCTTCATGGTGGATAATGTTACACGTTCCAATGCACTAGATCAATACATTTATATCATTTGCAATATTAGGAATATCGTTTGTTTCTAGCTCATAGGAATTTTATATTCAACCTAACTTTTGCTAGATGCCTTGACTTTTGCTCATGGCTCACAAGGTTTGACTAGGCTCATAGAGGTTGTATGTTCCCCCTGACTTTTGAACTAGTCTGTCTATGCTCATAGTTATTGTACGTTCCCCCTAACTTTTGCACTATACTTTCTATGCTCACAGAGGTTGTACGTTCCCCCTAACTTTTGCATTAGACTCACATATCATCTCATTCGTCATGACTTTTGGTTTGACTCACAGAGATTGCACGTTCCCCCTGGCTTTTTTCAATACCTCACAAGGTTGGTTGATTCTCCAAATCTCCATGGCTAGCCTCAAGATGGCCCATATGGCCTCTCATTGGAGAATGATTGTCGATGCTACTAAATTTTACACCATGGAGTGTAAATCCAAAAATACAACGACCCACAAGCTTAAATTTGTATCACAGCTACTTGGATATGTTTTCTCAATGGCCTCCCAATTTCACGATCCGAATCATTCTAGAAAATAATGTATTGCGAAAATGGTGAGATGGCCTGTAAATAACATACCTTAGAAAGCATCATCAAAAGAATGTATCCTCCCTTGAATTTTGGCCTTCTTTACTTCACCTTCCCTCTGAAATTCGGCTTAGATGTCCTTTGGTTACCTCGGTCACTTGTATATATTCAATATGCTCAAATGTGATTAAAAATTAGAGACCCTTCCCTCTTATTTATACTTTCATGTAGCTTCCTCAAGGGGTTACCTTCTAACCATCTTAACCCACTTTCCTTATTTTAGGGCTAACCCACTTCTAACCACTTGTCTACTTAGTAATTTCTCCATTAACTTTATTATTTAAATAATTTCGTTTGTATCCACTTTGACTTATAGTACACTGATCACTTCACTTTATTATTTAAATTACATTCTAACCATCTTAACCCACTTTCCTTATTTTAGGGCTAACCCATTTCTAACCACTTGTCCACTTAGTAATTTCTCCATTAACTTTATTATTTAAATAATTTATTTTGTATCCACTTTGACTTATATTACACTCATCACTTCACTTTATTATTTAAATAATTTCTTCTTTACAACCACTTTGACTACTTTTACCTTTTGGGGCTTCTAGATGACTCATGAGGGTTCTCCAACTTCACATGGCCATAACTCTCTAACCATGAGGAGTTATGTGACGTTCCACATACCACCAGAAATGGCATGATATGTATTATCCATCCAAAATAGTCTTAACTTAAAATACATTAAAACTCATACCATTATTCATCAAACAAACATGGGTCCATTACCCAAACCTTTGTGCTACCGAACTTTCTTCAAGGGTTGACATCAATGAAAACCAACCCAATTAATCAACAATATCCCCCTTTGGCATTGATGGAAACACTCTGATGCAATATTGAAGTCATATCACGCATGCTCCCCATTTGACCATCTCTCCCCCTGGAACCATGCCTATGTGCTCTTTCTCCAAGCATTTACCTTTGCATCCAATAAATCTCTCCCCCTTTGTCATCAATGGCAAAGGTATCTTTCCATCTAAGGTTGCTCCCCCTAACTGAACTGTCCTTGGGGATACTCCCCTTGACTGAACTCTTTCTAAAATTGATCTCCCAACCTAAACTGTCCTCTTTATGGTGCTTCCTCGTGTAAATCTAAGACATATACGATAAGCATTCAAAAGAATTCATTTTGGAGTAGAAATTACTTTGAGTCTCTGGTGAAAATACTCAAAGGCTTCCCTTGGAAGCGGTTTTGTAAAGATGTTTTCCACTTGTTCTTTTATGCCCACATATTCAACTTTGGTGTTCTTCTCTGCAACATGTTCCTATAGAAAGTGATACTTTATTGGAATGTGCTTCGTCTTAGAGTGCATCATAGGGTTCTTTGGGATATTGATGGCACTTGTATTATCACAATATATTGGAATGGGCTCATCATATTGTTATCACTGAGAGTCACCCTCATATTGCAAGAGGATAATCCCAACACCCATCAAATAGGTTTGTGAATGTAGATTAATGATAGAAGGTCAAATGGACAAAACTCAACATAGCAATTTTTTAACACAGAAAGTCTAGGCTAGTATGCATAAGAATATGAGGCTTTGGCTAACTTCAGTCAGTGGTTTAAGAAATAAGGTGAGTCTATGGAAGACTTGGTGAAGAATGTGGATATTTTTGTTATAAGCATCAGGCCTTCTAGAATCTAGGTGAAGAAAAACTCAGTCACAAGAACTTCTTGAACTAAATTTAAAACATTGAAAAACATTTACAGCAGTATTATAATCAAACATCCATTATAACATAACCATAACATCTCATAAGGATCATATAATAATGAGCATTCAGAGTAATAAGAAACAAGATGATGAAAAGAGGTTGACTTCCATTAATCAAAATATCTGAGGTCTCATACATAAAGTAGAGTACAACTCTATTTAGTAAAAATATTACAAAATAGGGAGCTTTGCTCAACCATTTGAAACCTACATAAAATTCTTCTGGTGTCTTTATAACAAAAAAAGTAGACAACATCTTGAGATGTGAGTTGGCCTTCCTATCCTAGGATTATCCACAAAAATATATTGATCTAACATCTATACAAGTGGATCTAACAGACTGCTAGAATCAAGGAGCATGTTGGCAACAACTCTAACAAGATATTAATGACATGATTTGTTGTTGCTTGGGCGCATCTTCTCCATTGCCATGTGTCCTCCAAGATTGTGTGTTGAGCTCCATATTCCACCTATTGATCATTGGTTCCGTCGAAATCATCAAAGCTAATAGGAGTCCACGAATTCAAAACTGTTGATTGTAACAGTGAGTTTGTAGCATCTTTTCGTAGCGCAACTGGTAGCAGATTATGTAGTGCTTACCTCTGTAAAATTGTTCTGCAACCGATTTTGCAGTGCATTCGGTAGTATATTTAGTAGCACCTTCTTGTAACATAGTTCTGCAATGAATTTCCGTAATGAACTGCCACTCTGTGTCTAGCTAGGTGATTTTGCAGCGCTTTCGGTATCGAATCTGCAGATCAGTCTGTGTGGATGATTATGTAGCGCTAGGTGCTATGAAATCTCTGTGTTTTTTCCGTGTCATGCAATAAACCTCAAAAACCCAAAAAAGTCTTAGTAGATGGATTATGAGCTTGTAGATGCCTCCAGTAGGTGAAATCATCATACTTCCCTCAACACTTCAAGCTTGCAAAAATTTATCATCATCAAAAATGGATTTGTCATCCTTTCCAATTCATCTTTTCAATATGGCACTCCTCCTTGTTGCAAGAGAGCTTCCCTCTATTGTAGCAGCATTTATTTCTTTTGCAGGGGCACTTCCCTCTACTGCAGGGGAATTTCTCTCTATTGCATCTTGGGATAGAACATTTAAATTCCTCTAGGCTAGATCATCCTTGAAGGGTTGCAATTCTTCTTTGAGCTTTATGTTTTGTGATTGTATGCTTATGTTTTTCCTGTACAAAGTCTTAATTTTCCAATGGAGAGGCAAGAATATTCTTGTTGTAAACCTAACCAGATCAAGGGTTTCATTATACATATCCATGAGCTCCTTCATCTTCCTTCTCTCAGTCAATCTTTCTCCCTTCAAACGAGCAACTTCCTTCCTTGCATCCATGAGTTGTCTGATCAATCTCTTGAAGGTGGGATTATTAGGGGGAGTGTTGATGTTTATGACTTCAACAGGCTTCTCATTAGCTTCACCCTTACATTTTTCTTTCTTCTAAACCGAATATTTGGTTATGACCTCTGTTATCACTCCCACATTTCTACTAAGGCTGAGAAAGAGACCAAAGAGGTAACCACAAACCATACTTTTGATTTGGTAGCTAGCCCTACCAAACCACAGATGGCTCTCTCTATGATCACAGTCAATAATCTGACTGGAGTATAGAATGATTTTAGGCTAGGTATTCAGCTCTGTGAGGTTTTTGAGTTTATAAGTTTATTGGACAAGGATCATGGACTCAAGGAGCTAGGCCAATAAATCTTAGGATCAGTTGCAGGGATCTAAAAGGGGCAAGGTAGTTGTAATCAAATTTCCCAAAAAAATATCGTTGTAATATGATGATGAAGGAATTAAAGGAAATAGATTAAGTGAGCATGAGGTATGAATTCACTTACAGGAAGACAAACATCTGAATGCTAAACTCATCAAAAACAGAGCATTAAAATAATGAATTATGTTTAAACATTTGAAGATTTAGCATAGGAAGAAATAATAGATGGCATAAAGATAAATTACATCAGAAAAAATGAAGAACACAAGGACACTAACCACAACAAAGGAATCCCTTGAAAGTAGCTGCAACTGCCTGTTATATTTCTGCAAAAATCACATACACTAGCTCCAAAAGATATACAATCATACAATCCAACCCCTTGTTTGACTCTCTTGAGTGTACATATAGATGGAAAACCAATTTCCTCATCAAAGGGTTCGAATCCCTCATGATAGGAACTTTTTACATCATTTTCTCTAACTAAACACAAAGATAGGGAGGTTTAAACAAACTTCCTAGTTTAGGTCAACTGACCCCTTTGACTTTTTACAAGCATTAAATCTCATCAAATTACATGGAAAAAGTTAAAATAACCCCATGACACTTATTTACATCAGATAAAATCATTACATGTCGAATTACATCACTTTAAATTGACTTGACCGAGAAAAATAAAAAAACCGTCTTGTTTCCCAGAAGCATAGCGACTTTCTACAGAAACGCATCGTCCATTTATAGAAGCGTAGTGTTAGTTGAAGGAGACTTTTGGATGGCTTCTGAGCATTTATTTTCTAAACTGATGATTGGAGGAGGTATCTGGGAAAGTGTAGAATACATTCATACCATCAAAACTACAAAAATTCATCTCCATGACTTCCAAAACTTTAATCTCCCAAGATGACTCTAAAACGCATCGAAGGTCTTGAAAAAGTGGCAGAGACCTATTTTTAGCATGTTTTTTCGATTTTTCTTCAAAACTGTGATCTGACATGGTGAACCAAATAGATAATTATGAAGTAGAAGTCAATGGGATTTCTAGAAATATAAAAATTTTCATTGTTTGGAGCCTCTGATAGAAAGCGCAACGTGAGCTCGATGTGTTTCTGTACATCCGAAAATTACCAATTTTTGGGTTTTCTGCAAAAATAGGGCTCAAATATGGATCCATATCTCTCTAACCATACATATTTTTACAAAAATGAGATATTTTTGTGTTCTTAGGTATGTTTTGAACAAAAACCTCTTCCATTTTTCAAAAATACTTCCCCATTTGTTCACAATTTCAGTTTTAAGTTGGTCACTAAAAGTTGTTGAAGCATAGCGTGGTCTTTGAGAGGATGTTTGGAGGCCTTCCCAGAGAAGTTTTGGGCTGAAAGTGGTATTTTTTGAAATCTGAGGATGCCTAATACATAATGGAGTCATCAAGAATTGAAAACCCCTGCTCCAAACCCATGAAAAACTTCTTTGAATTCAAGTTGTCCAAAAGTACAGCCACTCACTTGTAGCAACTGTATTTTGGGAATTTGTCTTGAATCATAACACATGTGCACAAAATGAAGGAGTTTTTTGTTCCTTGGTTTAGTATTGACAAAAACATCTTTCACTTTGGTCAAATTCATATTCATTTGGTCAGAAACTTATTTTGAAGAAAAATTGTCCCTATGTACAGCAAATGACCTCAAAACCCTACAAAATCATGCCAATCACCTCCTTATTTTTGGCATATGATGTTTGGTGTCTCCATTTTCCCTCATGAGGATCTTCTCTAGGTGTCCATGGTTTCATTTTGCATGATATAAAACCTTGTTCTGATAAGGAGGAAAGGGATAAGGTAAACTTTGGGAAAACAGAGGAAATGGGATTATGACTTTAGTGATGACCCACTAAATCAATGATGACTCATAACATGAAATGATGACAATGACCATGATGTATGAATACCATGAGAAAGTGAAGGGAGTATCACTAACCTAGACACAACAACCAAGTGATCAAATTTTATTTGAAAATTCATTTGAAAATGTAACAATTTGACCTAAAACCCTATCAACTAATTTTGAAAGAGCATATTTGATCATTGGTGACTGACAGGAACTAACAACCTCAATAGGCTTCCCAACAATGTCACTTTTACCTTTAAATTTATTTGGGACTGAAGCCTTGGGTATGACTTCTATTTCATCAACTTCCTTGTGGGATGATGATCTGGTGAAAGGCCTCCTAACTTTGGTCTTGGTTGTTGCAGTAAGTGAAGGAAAATGCAATTTTCTCCCCTTTTTGGTTGTGGTTTTGGCTGATGAGGGAACTTCCTCTAGTTTAGGTGTAGGTTGAGGTGAAATTTCTCTTTATGGGGAGTGATGGACTTCCCTCTCTTCTTCTTGAATTTCCTTAGGAACTTCTTTGTCTTGGGCAATAGGTTTTCTCTTTTTCGTTTTGCTTGTTTCTGCTTGAGCAACACTAATAGCAGGAAAAGGGATCTGCACCCTGGATTGATGGGTGGAGGCTACATCTAGCTGCATATTAGAAGAGATAATGGATTGTTCCCAAGTAAGGTTTATTTTCTTCAATTCTTCCATTACAAGCATCCTGATCAACCCAGAGTGGAAAACACTAGTGTCCACAGCCTTGGACTTGGCTTGGACCCTATCAACCATTTTTCCCATACTTCTAAATAGATAGAAAGGGATATTCATCAAATCCTTGCCTGTGAAGTGTAGAAAGAGCCTAATGTGATATTGGTATATCATGTTGAATCTTCCCTCACATGTAAAATACCTCTGGATAACTTTAAACATTTTGTCAAAACCCTCAACCAAGTGGCTCTTAGGCACTCCCTTGGACAAATTGTCTTTCTAATAATTTGGCTTGAGGAAATCCTTAGAAAAGGCTGCATTGAGAATCATAGATTTGAACCACCTCTCACCAGTGTTGGGTATCTCAATGGTTGTTGCAATAGTGGCCTCAGACACCTCTAAATCAAGGGTTCCTACCTTGGGCTTAGTGCCATCAAAGTTTAAAGCAAACTCCCTTTCTACTTCAGGGTGTCCCCTCTACATGTTTTGACAGAAATATAGGAAACCAACCCTTTGGAAAACCTCCCTGATCATAGGCTTAACATCAAATAGGTGAATTTCAGAAGGCTCAGTACTGACCATACTACCACCCTTTTGAGATTTCTTCTGTTGGGGTGTATCCATTGATAGAAGCATGAGGTCAAGTACTGTAATGCTATGAAAGGTAAGGAAACCAAATAGAGGCAAAATTCTTTAAGTTTTTAAAGGTGATCCTTAATTGGTCTTTCGAGGCTTTCCTCCAACTCACTTCTGAACTAATAAGAGACCGGTTTGATGGTTGAAAATGGGGGAAAATATTCTCTGATAAATGATATGCAGGGATATTGCAATGTCCAATTTTAAGCTAACATAGGGCCACCATACAATGTCATCATCGTTTTAAAAGGCAAGGGCTCCTAAATTATTTACTGCAAATAGACTTTGAGATGAAAATATAGAATAACATGGTGAATAAGGAAAGCTAATGTTGGAGTTGTGAGCATAGAAGATGGCACTGGTTTGACACAGAAATTCAAACATTCGAATAGGGGAACTGTAGCGCAATTAAACAGTGGTTTATGTAGCATAGTGTGGACATCATGAGCCAAGAGGATATATGGGCATTCAAATCTCTGAAGCAAATTGACTCGATTTCAATGGAGGAAAATGTCAGTGTGCAGATGGCTAAGAATTTTATGGCAGCAGAGGTAAAGGGGCTGGTAGGTGGAAGAAACTGCAGTTGGCAGTGCCAAGTGCTACGAAAAGATAAACAAAACCTTCAATTGATCTTCAACGGAGCTCAAATGGCTCAAGAAGTACCTGGACACCAAAATTGATTATTGATGATCTTTGGCAAGCCTGGAGTCGTTTTCAACCACCTCAGTCTCCAATTCACCTTGGTCAGTTAGTTATGTAGCATAATCCACAGTACTGTCTGGACTAGTAGATTCTGCAGTGCCGATCTAGGAGTAGGATTTCAAATTTGGTAAATAGTTAGAACTTCATAAATGACCAAATCACAATATTCCTTTTGAAGACAAGGGTGTTGAAAACAATGAAAAGGCGTGAAATCAACTTCATAATTGTGAGTGATGGTAATGAGGGAGAGTGTACAAAGATGCGCTACAAAAAAACTAATGAGTTGGCAGTGTACTTGACAAGGTTTGATTTGACTCCCTAATGGGCAAAGGAACAAAGTGGAGAGGTTCAAACATATGAATGGATGGAGTAACTTGTAAGGTTTGTGGAGTCATGGGGTTGATAGTGCTAGTTGTCAAATCAAGTGATGAGTCAAGGATGTAAATCATAAAATGAACCTAGGGTATAAACCATAGGTGTGGGTCAAATGTGTAAGCCAAGTTCCAACCCTTTTTTTGTTTAAACTATCCTAAGAAAATCATAAAGAGAAAATTAAAAAACAAACTTAAAAAGACTAATGGGTAAAAATTAAAAACTAAGGAGAAATTTGACCCATGACAACTTCATGTGATAACACATACTCAACATGTATATCTGTCAAAGTTTGTTCATCCATAGAACCCGAGTACAACATATTGTTGCCACAATATACTCTACTTTGATTGTAGATAAAGATATTGATGATTGTTTCTTTCTTGGCCAAGATACTAAACACTCACCCAAGTAGAACGTTGCTCCACTAGTGCTTCGTCGGTCATCAATGCAACCTTCCCAATCTGCATCTGTGTAGGCAATAAGTGATAGATCATTTCCTTTTGGATACCATAATCCAAACTCTTATGTTCCTTTGATATATCTAAAAATCCTCTTCACTGCTAATACATGTGATTCCTTTGGTGCTACTTGAAATTGTGCCACCTATCCAACTATCTACATTACATCTGGTCTAGATGTTGTCACATATAGTAAGATACCAATCATTGACATGTATTTCCTTTATTCTGTAGACTTTGAATCGTCATCTTTCATCAACTTGCAACCGGTTTGCATAGGAGTGGTAATTGGTTTGCAATCTTCCATTCCGAACCTCTTTAGCATTTCTCTGATGTACTTAGTTTGAGAAATAAAAATTCCTTGGTTGTTTTGACATATCTGAAGACCCGGAAAGAATGATAGTTCTCCAAGTAATGACATTTCAAATTCATTCTACATATTCTTTGCAATTTTTTGGCTTAATCTGTCATCAGTACTTCCAAAAATAATATCATCCATATAAACTTCTATTTATAAAATACCATCTTGAGTTACCTTGATGTAGAGGTTCTTGTTTGCACTTCCTTTTATGAACCCTTCTTCTTGTAGATATTTGTCCAGTCTAGAGTACCATGCTCTAGGAACCAGTTGTTCAATGTAGACTTCTTCTTCAAGTTCCTCGTTCAGAAAAGTCGATTTCACGTCCATATCTATCCATATTGTTCAAGACTCTGCTACACAACTATCCATAATTTTGACTCATATGTCACTGTACTATCATGAAGTACTACTACAATTGATTAATCTATCATATTGTACTTCTGCTAACTAAATGCATTGAATCTGTCTATTCAAATTCTAAAAGTTGCTCAAAGGATGGTTCTCTTGTCTGTCTCAGCTACCGTATAGACTCCCCCTGTCTATTATTCATATTATCTAGGATTCTCTAATCCGGATGGCTCACAACAATTCCTTCTCTGAAGTGTATTCATCATTATCTTCATTAGTAGATTCAATATCTCTCTGAGCTATGACTTCTTTATTTCTGTCTGTGGATTCATATTTCACTACAATGCATGAAAGTACAATCTCTTGAACCTTTTCCTTATTTAATTGTCCTTCTTTTCTTTCAGTTATTTTCCAAAATTTTATGTATCTGACATGTTTCTTTTTTATATAGAATTTTCTTCATCTCATTTTATTTCCAATCTTGTGATCTCTGGGACCTGGTATTTTTTCACATGTTCTTCGTGTTTTCTTATCCATACTTTCTTATATCTGATATCAGTGTTCTCTTTCATGGAAGTTTCGATCATGCTTCTACAATCACTAGCTATGTGTCCATAGTTATGAAATTTGTAACATTCAATGTTATGTGGGGCCAGATAGGAATTTATTGCTTGAACATTTATTTTATAATCCCTGCAATCAACAACCTTATGTCCAAAATTAGTACAATAAAAACAATGACCGTAAAATAAATTTTCATACATGGGAGTGAATGATCTTATTTGTGGTGTAGTCCTTCTGAATTTCTTCCTTGATTGATCATGATCATGATTGAAGCTTATTTGTGGCTTGAACATGGATGGTCTTCTTGAAGATGTATCTTCAATAGTTTTCTTAGATTATGGTTGACCATGATTCCTTCCTTTGAGTACTTCTGCATAACACTTTCTATTTTCTTCATTCTTCTTTTCTAGCAACCTAGAGTGCTTCTCTTCGTTAACTATAACCGATGTGGATGTTTCTGTCTCTTCAATGTTCTTGTTGAGCTTGTCGATTTTACTTCTCAATGTGACAACTTCTTCTTCAAGCTTCTCAACCTCTTATTCTTTCTTCATTATCTAAGACTTCATGACTTCTTCTCTTCTCTTCGCTTCTTCAAGCTGAATTTTTAATGTGATTATTTCTTCTTCAAGCCCTTTCTCTTCTTGACCAAACTTTGCCTCAAGCTAGTTTAGATCATTAGTTCTTTCCTTAAGATGATATGTCAATATCTTCCCTCTCATTTCTACTTCTTCCTTCTATGCTGCTATGTTGGCTTCCAAATACTGCTTTTGATATTCAAGATTTTCTTCGATCTTTTTGGATTCTTCTAGCTCAATTCTTAAGTTCTCGATGACCTGTTGGGATTCTTCAAAAATGTGAACAATTGCCTTTTGTTTCATCAATTCTTTCTTGAGTGACTTGTTTTCTTCTCTTAGTTCATCTAAAGCATTAATCAATTCTACTTCATAATTGTCTTCCTTTTCAATTAGTTTTTATGTCTCATTTCCTTCATGGCATTCTATTTCAAGATGTCTATGTTTTTCACAATTAAAGCAAAACAACATACCTCTGGTGATTATGTACTCCTCATCTTCTGAATTTGTTTGACATGGTGAACACAATTCTTCTTGATCTAATTTGTTTTTGCATCTTCTTTGTCATTTTATGAATCTGCGACGGGTGAAGAATATATGTCATGTAACTTATATCAAAGTTCTTTGGTTGATGAACATTTACCAACATTTTCTCTTACCGGATTAGGTAATCCTTCCCAGATGAAATCCATTTCTATTTTTGTATTCTTCTTCAATTCCTTCTTGGTTGCAGTCTTTTCCCTTTTTGAACTATCATATCGTGTAACAATTGATATCCAAATATAATGCCCCTATGCATGTAAAAATGATTTCGTCCTTTTGCTCCACATCTCATACTTTAAACCATTATGACCATTAAACATTGGTACTCCATTCTCAAAATAATCCATGATCTCCTTCGAGTGGTTAAATTGTTTCCTGAAGGAACCTGCTCTAATACCAATTGTTGGATTACTTAGAGAGCATCATCAAAATAATTTATCCTCCCTTGAATTTCGGCCTTCTTTACTTCACCTTCCCTCTGAAATTCAGCTTAGATATCATTTGGTTACCTCAATCACTTATAGATATTCAATATGCTCAAGTGTTATTAAAAATTAGAGATCCTTCCCTCTTATTTATACTTTCATGTAGCTTCCTCAAGGGGTTACCTTCTAACCATCTTAACCAACTTTCCTTATTTTAGGGCTAACCCACTTCTAACAACTTGTCCACTTAGTAATTTCTCCATTAACTTTATTATTTAAACAATTTCTTTTGTATCCACTTTGACTTATGGTACACTCATCACTTCACTTTATTATTTAAATTACCTTATAACCATCTTAACCCACTTTCCTTATTTTAGGTCTAACCCACTTCTAACCACTTGTCCACTTTGACTTATAGTGCACTCATCACTTCACTTTATTATTTAAATAATTTCTTCTTTGCAACCACTTTGACTACTTTGACCTTTTGGGGCTTCTAGATGACTCATGAGGGTTCTCCAACTTCACATAGCCATAACTCTCTAACCGTGAGGATTTATGTGATGTTCCACATACCACCGAGAATGGCATGACATGTATTATCCATCCAAAATAGTCTTACCTTGAAATATATTAAAACTCATACCATTATCCATCAAACAAACTTGGGTCCATTACCCAAACATTTGTGCTACCGGAATTTTCTACTGAACTTTCTTCAAGGGTTGACATCAATGAGAACCAACCCAATTAATCAACACGACGAATCATCGATAATATCCTGCTAAACCCATGAAGCTACGTACTTTGGGGGTACGTTGGTTGGCACAGGACATTCCATAATAGTCTCTACCTTCATTGGATCCACAGTGATACCTTCGTTGGAGATAACATGTCCTAAATAATGAATCCTCGATTGATAAAAAGAGCATTTCGACAATTTCCCATATAATTTGTTCTCTCATAAGCATTGTAGTACCAAGCGCAAATTATCGTCATGTTCTTCCATCGTCCGAGAATATATCAAAATGTTGTCAATGAATACTTGAACAAACTTGTCCAAGTATTCGCGGAACACCCCATTCATCAAGCTCATGAATACCCCTAGGGTGTTTGTCAATCCAAATGGTAAAACGGTAAACTCATAATGTTCGAACCTCGTCTTGAATGCAGTCTTAGGAATGTATTCCTCTTTGATTCGTAACTGGTGATATCCCTATCTCAGGTCAATCTTTGAAAACATCGTAGCGCCTTTCATTTTTTTAAACAAATCATCTATTCTTGGAAACGGATATTGGTTCTTGATCGTTGCCTTGTTCAATTGATGGTAGCCAATGCATAGTCGCCATGGCCCACCCTTCTTTCGTATGAAAATAACAGGTGCACCCCAAGGTGAAACACTTGGACATATAAGTCCTAGGTATAGCAACTCCTTCAATTGCATTCTCAACTCCTGTAACACAGGGGTTGACATCCGATAAGGCGTTCTTTCTATAGGTTTAGTTCCAAGTTTTAATGCGATGGTAAATTCCAATTCCCTTTAGGGCGAAAAACCTGGTAACTCTTCTGGGAATACGTATACAAACTCTTGTACTACCGGAAGGTTTTCTAGTCCTTCTACCACACCCTTGTCGTTCAGCGCTAATATTTCATATATATTGCATCCCTTGCACATACTCTTCTGTAGTTGTAGGGAAGAGATGAACCTTAGGGACACTCCCTGGTTTCTTCCTACAATCACTTGTCTATGTCCCTCAGCATCGATCAAACTCAATCGTTTCGTCTTACAGTTGAGTATCGCCTCATGTGATTCCAACCGGTCCATACCATTCACGACATCGTAAGATCCTAATAGCATGACGTACAAGTTGTCATTTGTGACAAAATATCTCAGGTTAAGGCTATAGTCTGTAACCTTTCCTCCAACCTTCTTCTTGGCTCTCAAAGCCATTTCTACGTAGCTAAACTCAACTTGTTCGACTGCCTTTACCTTAATTATTTTTAGCGTTGCACCAGAAATAAATCTCTTTGTAGCACCTGGATCTATCAAAATACTAAAGGTATGGTCAGCGATGGTACCTAACGTCTCGAGAACAGTAGATTGGTGCTCAGTCTGGCGGTTATTCATCGTTGCATGAATCCAATGGGACTTTCCCAAATACCCTATTGTAGTGTGTCTCGTTGACCCAATTGCTCTGGCCCTATCAACCAGACAATCACGCTGGTAATGTGGCTCCCCACATGTCCAACATCCAGTCTTTGGTCCAGTACTCCTGGTCCCCAAATAAAAAGATGATGGCCAGCCCACCTGAAACCCTGGTATGTTCTACTAAACAGGCCTGAATTGTTGTTGTTGTGGACGACGCTACTCCTGTTGTTGTGGTCCTCTTTAGGGAGTCTACTACTGATGTGCTAATCATCGTGGTGTTGTGAATGTGGATCCTCTCGGAGTGCCTCGATAACCTGATGGATGTCTAGTTGGTGTCTGACATTGTTGCACACCAAATGTCATATGTCTCATCGATCTCGCAGGAGTCCTGCTCTGACCCCCACTGATCATCTCTTCTTCAACTATGAGGGCCTTATGGACATCATCATGCAACGTCTGAGGCATTATTATCCTCACTTTCACATGAATGTTGACGTTAAGGTCGAACACAAAGTTGTTCACCTTGAGCTTCTCGATTTTCAGATGCAAAGCATACCTAAGCATCTCCATGAAATGGGCCTCATACTCGGGCACTGTGCGACTGCCCTGTCGTAAGTTATTGAACTCATTGAGATGATGCTTAATGAATTCCTCATACAAATACCTCTCCCAAAACCGCTCCTCTAACATTTCCCATGACACGTCTTCAACGGCCATGTTCAGTTGTGGCAGGAGCATCTTCCACCATAAAACATCGCTCCCATTTAGCTGAAAGACTTACATGCAGACTTTCATGTTGGAGTTGTAGTCGTGAAGTGAAAAGCACATCACCATGTTCTCCAACCATGCCTCAGCAGCCACATCATCTGTGGCACCCAAGAACTCAGGAAACTTGACCTTCTCGAGTTCTCGATGAACGCTACCAGTACCGGCTAGGGCGCGTTGTGGACCCTCAGGAGGTACAGGCACCCTGGCCTCATCTCTATCCAAATGGATAATCAAGGCCTCTAGCATCCTCTGAAATGACCTCATCAATCCAACCAACTCCCCCACAAAAATATGTTCCTGTCCAATTACTTGTTCTTCTCCTTGGGGATTAGACCCCTCTTGTGTGGATGTTATTGGAGGCGTCACACCTCCTCCCCTAGAACCATGTCATCTACCTCCACGTCGTCCTATAACCATGATTACCTACAGGGACACAATTCAATTTAATTAGTGATAAATTATTAATCAAGTATTTAAAAATTGGAAGGCGTAATGATCCCAAGTCGCAGGGTTGAACCTGCTATGATACCATACGTAATATCCCTTCATTACGTCTAGGAAAGAGAAGCATAAAAGGTAAAAAACAAATTGCATTAGGAAATTAACATCAACACATGATCATAGCAGTGCCTAATAAACTACACAATAAGTAAAATCAATACCAGCTACTCATCATGGAAATCACTTACGATGCATTTAATGCATCAACAAAGGATAACGACACATAAACATAAATAGTGTGGCAGATTAGCACATCATAATCATCTTGAAACAATTTACAACAACATTCAATCAGATAATGAATATGAAATGACTACCCACCTAACCTACCCTGCAAGGTTGGGACCTCTAGGACACATAAGCAATGCTCAAGCCCAGGTTCCAATTGATTTTAACCATTTAAGGTCTCAGGGATAACAACTATTCTGAGGAACAAGGAGGTGTCTACAGCCCACTAACACAATCAATCCAAGCAACTAGCTAAATCAACAGCATCAATGATCATCCATTTCATCAATCCATCAATCCTAAACATCAATTAACCACGGCGCAAGAGTAACCATCATCGTTATCAATCATACATCAACATTTAAATATTCGTTGTGCGCGAAAGTAAACAATTCTAGAACATTCACATGTCAACTTAATTAATGGCACAAGATTAATTAGCAACTACTCACGACGCAAGAGTGATCAACGTTAAAATTCAAGGTGCAAGAGAAATATTACGAAGCAACTGCACACCCACTTAAATTAAGGCGCGCAAGTAAATTTTATTACTAAACTAATCATGCATCACCATGAATGAAATGTGCACGAGTAATCAAAGATTAAACATTGAACATCCATCATTATTCCAATGCACAAGCAATCCAATTATTAAATTACAGCATAATCAATGGCGCAAGGTAATTATCTATTAGATTAAGTGCAGATGAAACAATCACTTAATCCATCTGGTATCAACATCAATTCAATGGTGCCAAAGAACCCAATACTTAGTCATTACACAACAACAAATTTTTCATGGCGCAAGCAGTCCAATGTCTAAACAATCATTCTTACATCAAGATTTCCTTGTGCAGAAGAAGTCTCATATCTAACCAACATACATTATAGTATAATTTCAGTGCGTGCAAAGAGTTTAATCTATAAATTTTGGGTTGCAAAGGAATAACTACAAGCAATCACATGTCTACTTTATGCAAGGCGCGCAAGCAAATTTAATCATTTAATTTATTACAGTTCAACATTATTAAAGCGCCAGGAGAATTTGTGGTTTGTTCCTTGGATTTATTCAAGCGGGCCTAAGCCCCTTTTTAAAACGACCGGTGAGGCATAATAAAACATATCAGATATCAGACATCAACATTTAATTTGAACAACTAACAAAAACATTTATGTTGAACATTTTAATAACCCTTTAAGTTAAACATTAAATAAACATTAAGTTGAACATTAATAAACACTTAATTGCACCTTTAATAAGCAGTTGAGTTGATCATTAAAGGAACATTAAGTTGATCATTTAATAAACATTTAATTGAACCTTTAAATACATAAAACAAAAATTGATAATAAGACTAAAATATCAGTTATCACTTACCCCGATACAAAGCTAAAATGAAGGCTCAAAACACTGAGTTGGCCAGCTAAATAAAAGGAGGTTCCCATACCCACTCATCTTGCTTTAAATGCCAACCATTGAGGGAACAATTGGAAATTCGCAAGGATACTTATGTAATATTGTTGGGTAAAAATTCCTTAGAAACACTGATGTGCGCATGTAAAAACGCAGATAAGGACAACCAATCAACGTTGGATGTTAAGGCAATCACAGGGAATGTCAAGCATCAAAAATGTTGAACGGGAGAGAGGAAATGCAGAGCTCTTAAAGGTGGATGCAGACATGAATCCAGGAATGAGAAAAACGCCAGGTAAGCTCAAAAATCTTGGCAAATCAGTTTCCCATCTCAGAGATAACTCAAGGAAAGGAATTTCTAGGAGGGAAACGGATCTGGTGAATTTTTGGTGCTAGACGCAAAGAGATCCCATAAATAAAGACGCCAGGAAGGATCTTGGAAATGGGCACAAAACTTAAGCCAAGACAAAGAAAAAGGGGGTTGAAAACGTGTGGGTTCCCTCCACAACGCAGAGGGAAAGCATGCCCACAAAGACTTCTTGAGGAAATTGCTAGGGTGATAATAGTCAAAAAAATGAAGAGGGAAATGAGCTAATTGTTGGGCACAATGTTAAGTGATAACCGCATAGGATTAAAGTAAAAATGTAGCTGAGCAAGGAGTGTAAATTCGTTGAGTAAGAACACAAAAATTATCTTGAGTATGAATGTAAAATTTGTTGGGTGAAACCAAGTAAAAATCGCAGGTATCCAGGGAACCTCGTAGAGGCAAAACGTGAGGAAAATTGCCTTCCTCATTCAAGGAACGCAGGGTTTATTGGAGAGAAAACGTTGGGCTAAATCCCAACTAAGGAAAGTTTTCCCATCAATAAGGAAAGTTTTTTGTCCTGAAGATGGATCCTGTTGTGGATCTGAAACGTCGACAAGCTATCAAAAACACTGTGGTTCTTCCGACAATTTCTAAACAAATCTCTCACCACAGAAACCTAAATGATCAGATATAATCACATCGTTGGGCGGAAAAAAAAAAATTAAAATCGCAGAGAAACAAGTTGTGGGGCAATCACAAGTAATCAAATTTCTCAAGGAAGGCTAAGCACAAGGTTCCAGAATTGGATACCTAAGGAATGGGATACAATGCAATCGTATGTTGGGCCATGGCAGGGTTAAAACATGTAGAAAATCGTTGGGTAGGGGTTAAGGATTCATTGAGCAAGGTAACAAAATCATTGATTTTTCTGGAAAAAACGCAGAGAAGTGTAACTAGGAAATGTTGGGTGACAGACCAAGCCAAGCGCAGATAAATTCCATTTAAAATTCAGAGCTTGGGTTTCGCCAGGGAAAAAATGAAATCATTTCAGCAATGATCCCCCATTAAATTTCAAACCAAGGGTTTTTCCAGGGAGTAAAATGATTCAATACAGAAATGATGAAGGCATAAGGCTGGGAGATTTTATCATGGAGAAACGAATACAAAAGACGAGATCACCGCAACTACATGATTAATTTAATTCTCAATAAAAATTTAAAACCTTGAATAAAATTTCCCAACAATGCGTATGCAATAGAATTAAACTACATTTTAATTTGAAACTTAATGAGTTCAATCTCAGTTTAGGATTATTGTAACTAAAGTCAAAGAATCTGAAATTGTTATTCCGCGCTTGCGCTCCCTCCTGTCTCCTGCTTGCTAACTGTGAAGACCTCACCAGTACCTCCCAGCCAACGCTAGGGGTACTCTTCTTCCCCCTTATCCCCCTGAGCCGCAAAGGGGCCACGCACAAACACAACCAGAAAACTCTAGCTCCCAGCTCGCCTCGCAAGGTCGAGCTACCACTCTATATCTCAAGCTATGTATCCCAACTCTCACAAGTAAAATTAGTCAAAGAAATTCTGACAGCATAACTTTATGCATACCAGTCATGATCCATTCCTCTCCTCCACCATTTCTTTTATAGATTTTTTTTAGAGACCACTTGTCATTGCACGATTAATTCATTTTATTAAAAATTAATTAGGAATTACTCCCCCCGTACACTTTTTACCCGTTCCCTTAGTTGCACCAATAAATTCTCCATTTAATTTAATTAAATGTCAATTTCCCTCACCCATCATAAAAGCGCTCATAAAATCACTCCTAGTTGTCCCTTTATTCCCTCTATTTCATTTTTAATGGCTGACGCCTTTCTAAACTTAGTTATATTTAATTTAGGAAGTTATTTAGTTAGACTAGACTAGATTCATTTCAATGCTTCCACATTCCTTTTACATTTATTTCATTTCTTATCTTAGTTTCCAATTTGGTATTCTTTGCACACATTTACATAGTTAAATCTTTAGATATAAATTTTTTTATTCTTTCAATTACTAACTTGATCTTTCTTCATCCCCCACCATTTATTAAATTTATAATTTAATTTTTTTGGTCTTCTTACCCACTTTAGACTTAGGCTCAAATTTTTAAACTAGGCTTAGAATTTTTAAGGAGATTTTATAATTAATAGAAATTACCCATTAATAATTATTTTAAGTCCAACAATGTCAAAACAAATTATGGTTATCTAGGCACCTAGGTTCATTGACTCACCTTTATTAAAATCTTGACGTGCCCTTCAAGATGCACTATGTGCTCAAATGGTGTCACTCGTCTTTATTCAAGTTGTATTTATGCGATGTGCACTTCAAGATGCACTACGTGCTCCAAGGGTGCCACTCGCCTTTGATTGATTTTGGTAGTTGTCCAACCCTTGGAGTCAATACTCCATCAGGAGACCTTGTGAGAGAGTAAGGGCCTCTAAGGAATAAGGACCCTACCTTATTGTGCGCCCCTTAGAATCTCCGTGAGTGACTATCTCAGTTTTCCTTCACGGCATCATGGATCTCTCGAACTAGGTAATCGTTAACCTACAATTTGAGCCACGTCGGGAGTGCTAGTAGGATGTGGCAGGGTTGTTGCCACACCTCTCCTTCAATATCAGATTGTTGTGCATGGCCCCTTTACTCCTTATGTGAGTCTGATTAGCAAGAAACCGTCAGCCTGCATCCATCAACAAAACATTGTCAACGATCCATAAACAACATCATAATATACTTGATCATATGTTACATATTCATAAATATAAATACCCAAACCATATACAATCCACTCCCTGACTCGATCCCGAGTCCAAGGAGGTCTATTGATGCCATCGACATCCTCAATCTGTCGAGTGTCTTGCACACTCAGGGGAAACATGTCATTAGTGTATGTCTATACATAGATATCATATAACATAACATCATAATCCAACAACATCATCATCTAAATCCATAAGGGAAACAGACAACCATATACAAAACCGGATCACTTGCACATAAGTGTTCTCAAAGAATAAGTTAAATCATGTACGCGCAAGAGCGGGATGTTACACTACAAAAATTTTAGGATTGAAATATTGTTTTATAATGAAAAACAATTTATTTTTTCAATTTCTTCTTTGTACTCCTTCCACCTAATGTTATAAGGGAAAATGATATCTAAAGCTTCTTTGGAAGTGAGGACATTAAAGAAATCCTTCACCAACCCATCTCTCATTTTGAAATTTAAAAATAAAAAAAAAATCCTATAGCCACTTTAATGTTTTGAATTTCATCTACTTTTAAATATTTTTTGAGTTTGGTTGTCTTAACCTGCAACTCCTCAATGAAGAGATTATTCTATAATAACTAGCTCACCCACACTAACTCTTTCTCAACTACTTTATTTTTTTCCTCATGGTGTACATCCTTTGCATAACATAGACCCTTATAAAGGAGGTGGTTTAAATAACAGCTTATTCCCACTAAGAAATCTAGTTGTCTTTCCTTCTTAGTCCAAAAATAAAAATTGGAATTGGAATGAGGTTTCAAGCTTTTCTAAGAGAAACTTTCAAAATGTGTTAAGCCTTTGGCATGTATATGTCGGCATCCCTTGGGTAGAAATCGAAATGATTTTTTTTTTTTTTTTATGATTAGAAAGTTTCTTCCACTAACACTTGAACTAGTCAAAACCCCACACATGAAAGAAGAATGTATTTTGTATAATTTGACTTTTGAGGACCCTTTCATTACTTTTGTTAAAATTGAACTAAGTGAACCACAATTCAAATGAGTGTTATTGCATTAACTTGTTTGGATCATATAATCCAAATCAATCCTTTCAATAAGGTCCAAGCCTCCCTTTCCTTTTTCAATAAGGTTCGAGCCTCCCTTTCCTTCGTCATTTTTCAATAAGTCCCAAGCCTCTACTTTCTTGGTTCTTTAATAAATCTCTATTTGTCTTTTTAAGCATCCAACACATTGAAGTCTCCAAAAATAAGCCAATGAGTTTTAGGTAATTCATTGGTTATCCACTACAAAAGGTGGCTTGTTTAATAATAATGTCAATAGTTACATAAATCTTGGTTGAGCCAAAAACTTTACTATCCAAATTAATTAAAATCTAAACTATGCATTGAGAAGTATATATTCCTCCATTATATATACATGCAACAAGATCAGGAGAAACAAGTATAACAAATCCCACTTCATATCTTTACCATTGAGTTTCATTTATAAATATAGCATTAAAAGGTTTCTTGAGTATAAGCATAAAATCTCCATAAATTAATTATGCAAACATAAACTCATTATGCAGGGAAAAACATCTAATTACTAGAAAATAATTTTAAGTATTCTTTACACAAAGTTAAGACAATTAGTATGAAATCTCCTTAATGTTTCATAGCACCACATTCATTGATGATTTTAGCATTAACATTTCCTTAATCTTATCTACCCAAGAGTGTAATACAAACTAAACATTGTAAATTCCCGAAAGATATGAGCAAAGCAATCTTGCATGGTCCATACCTTTGGTTTCCTTTAAACCTCCTCAAGATCCAAGGGCTCCTTAGTGTTCTAACATGGTGGTTGAGAGTGATATTTCAAGTTTTCCACATAAGAAATGGCTCCTTTGGAGAAGTGAACAATGTCTTGAACAATGTCCTTAAATAAAGGTTGAGAAACTTATATTTTTCTATTTACTTATTGAAATGAAGAAGAAGGTCAAGCACCTTAACCAAAATCAAACTACTTACATTCAAATTTCTATATAGTTTTGCAATTACAGGAAGGGTTAGTTTTAATATCTAAGGAACTTGAGGGGCTTGGTATAGCAACCTCCAACCCTAGCCAAAAACAACTTAGATGTGAGTAGATATTTTTGTGATATGGAGTTCTAATTGTTTGTTTAATGTAAGTTTAAGCCATATTATTTGGTTATATTCTTATTGTGGGTGTTGGTTGGGGGAGCCTCAAAGGGATAATATACGTGACACTTGATGCATATTAAGTATGTGAGACATTTGATATATATATATATATATATATATATATATATAGTTTTGTAGAGGGCATAGTGTATTAGGTAAGTCTTAACATTTAGGTATCTAGGTGGTTGTAGTATTTAAATCTAAGGTGAGAGCATGTATGAATTAAATCTTTGTTTAATTGATTATTGTTCACAAAATGAATGTAAATGTTATGATCAAAATTGAATTTGAATGATCAATATTAAAAATTAGGGAAATTTTGGAAGATATTGTTTTACTTGTAAATATAGGCAGGTTGATATCTTAGAGGTTAGATTGAGGTAGGCTTGATGTTAGTTGGTGGATTGCAAAAATTAGCATCAGATTGATATTATGTATGTGACCATTTATCCCTTGTTATGATTAATTCAAGGAATTGCATACCCTTGGTTTTTGTTGTTGGATAGCCTTAGTAGTCAATGGGGTTGGATGGTCGGTATTGATAGGTTATCATTAGTAGATGATCTCATGTCTAGAGTTAGGGATTTTAACCAAGCAACCTAACCCGAGCGGTGGTTGGATGGTTCGAGAGTGCTTTTGCATTAGACGAAGTTCTATTGTTGACAAACGTATATAATTTAAGGTGTTGAATATTTAGGAATCATTTAGGACCCTATTATTGACAATTAATAATACTAAACACATAGATATTTGTCATCATTTTATCAAAGAACTTGTAATAGATGATCGACTCGAATTGAAGTTTTGCAGATAAGACATGTTCACCAAGGGACTATCAAAAGCGAAATTTGAAATGTTGAGATCTAAGAAACAAGGCATGTCCCCTAGGGCCTGTTTGTCTATATCTCACCTATCAGGAACTAACACATTGGGACAAGTGTTTAACATGATCTTGACACATGTCATGAAATAGGACAGGTATCCCACACATACCCTAACTAAAGTGTCTTGATGTATTGGACAAGGGAAAAACTAAGTTTTAAAAAAATCTCCTCCTTTCACTTTGAAAACATTCAAACATTATGTAAATAAAGGAAAAAAGTGAGATATTCAAACATTGTGTAAATAAAGAACAAAAGCCAGATTTAAAGTGATTTTGGAAGATCTGAAGGCACTCTAACTTCATAAATTTGTCATTTCTTCAACAATGACGTTATTCTTCATTGATACCATAGATATAATGGCTCGATCATTCAGCACTACTGATAAAGGTCAAAGGAAAGATGACAATGTTGTTATCCCCCATCTTCCAAGTCCATCTATCATTGTTGTCACTCTTCCATATGCTACAAATTGAGCTGCTGCCAGCAGGTTGTGATAGCAACTCAACAAACCCAGGAAAGAAAACATTTATTGTATTTAGGATCTACCCTATTTTGTATTTAATCTGAACATTCCCACCTATAATATTACTATTTATGTAATACATTTTGATTGCACTGACATCAATAATAAGTTAATTATATTAACTAAATATTATGATTAATTTATTATACTTATAAATTAACCTATATTTAACTATGTTATTATTACAACCAATTATAGTAATATAATTATTAATTAATATATAAGTTTTTGTTACTATAATTAATAATAAATAATTATATTAACCTTATATGAGTTTATAAATATAATTATGATTATATATTTAATAATTATTTATATGTAGATTAATATTAATAATTAAATTAAAATAAATAAACACTAATTATAATTATAATAAGACAATTGAAAGAACTAACATCATCAACACTATTAACTCATCTAATGATGATTCTATTCCAACGAAAAGTAAAAAATATTAGCTTAGATTAGCAACGAAAAATGGTCTAAAGGTTGATGAACATGGTGTGGAAGGAGGACTTGGATGGGATCAACCTAGACTTTAGCTGGGACCTAGTTGGAACTCTAGTTAGGACCCAAGGTGCAAGAATGTAGAGAAGTCCATGCATGCAAGCATATGACTATACAAGGGGTCGTTAGAGCACGGAATTATGGTCAAAACCAATAACACTTTAAGCTATTACCATATAATAAAAATAAACTATTTAATATTATTTGTAATAAAGGTTAGTCTCTATTATATTAATATTATAAGTAAACCTTAATCTTAAAATAATATCAAAATATTACTATTATGATATAATTAATTAATATAATTATAAATTAATCTTAATGAACTTATTATTTTAATTATATTATTAATTAACTAATATAAATTAACTTATTGGATAATAAGTTAATTATAATTACTAATTATAGGGTCAATAATTATTATATAATAATATATATTATAATTAATATAATAATTATAATTAAATTAATTATAAGTTAATTATAAAATTATAATAAGTTAATTATATTCAGATAAATATAATATATATAATTATTAATATTAATTAATATAAGTTACTAATTAACTTATATTAATTAATTATAAGTTACTTATAATTAAATAAGTTAATTATTAAGTAAGGTATATTATTATATAATTAATTATATAATTTACTAATTATATTAAATATAAGTTAATAATTATTAAATTATAATTATAATTAACTTATTATAATTAACTTTATTATAATATAATTTAATAAGTTATAATTATATATATTAATACATATTATTTCAGGTAAACCAAACCTCCTTTACGTGAAGTATTAAATGTTTATAATATTACAATATTCAAATTATTAAATTCAAACTTTTCGGAGTGGTTGCAGACGCTTCGGAGTCACGCTCCGAACTCTTTAAAATTAACTCCGAAAGCATTCAACTTAAACAAAGAGTGCGTTGATTTACTATGTGCATTAATTATTATATATTATTTCAACCTATTATGGGTAAATTATAATTATTTAAATATTATTTGTCATCTTTAAATTCAATTAAATAAGTAAAATCTCTAAGCATTGACAACACACATTACCTATGGTGTCAAGAGATAATTATTATATTATTTAACTTAGAAATAATATAGTCAAGAGATAATTATTATATTATTTAACTTAGAAATAATATAATAAATTTCATGATTATTATGCTATTATATTAATATAAAATAAATATAGTGATGAAATAATATATTAGTTATATTATTAAGGTAATGTGTGTTGCCAATATTTAAATAATCTTTTGGTAGTCTTATTTGATGCCTAGTTCTTTAATACTAGGAGAGTTCCAATATTATTTTAGAAAAAACCCTTAAATTGTCACTTGGTAGTCTTACTTGATATAATAAACATGATAAGATTAATTTTAGTACTGCAATAAGCTTAAACCAATACCTTTTATAATTTTATAGCTTAAGTACAAATATTTGTTTCTATATATGACTTCTGATGTCATCTGTTTATTTTTGTGAAATACATGTTTGGTTCTACCACATGATTTACTAATTTAACCTTGTACTGTCAATTCCGTTGTAGTCTAGTTGGTTAGGATACTCGGCTCTCACCCGAGAGACCCGGGTTCAAGTCCCGGCAACGGAATTTAAATTGTTTTATAAGATTTTAAATAACATTGCAGAGATCTTCCGGGTTTTTAATCGAGAAATCTGAAATCCTCTAAACAGAAAAGGAAAAACGGAGGTGCGTCTGCCGGGAGTCGAACCCGGGTCTATTGCTTGGAAGGCAATTATCCTAACCGTTGGACTACAAACGCCTAGATGTAAGTGGTTAACAAGAAGGGGGTAGCAGCCTATTAATCTAACAGTTGGACATGCAAACCACAAAATGTGAGAGCGGATACATGCTTTTCGTTGATAATAATACTACAACTGCTCTCGGTGTAACCGCTGGACAATAAACGCTACTTGCAAACCACAAAATGTGAGAGCGTTTCGCTGATAATAATACTAAATTCGTTGCACTCCTCGAGTGTTAAAATTCAAACCCCAAATCTCACGCAAACGCAAATTCAAACAGAAGAGATACAGATATACACGGAGGGGACATCCGTAACGCGAAATAGATATGCACTTTTCGTATAACACTTGCAGTTTATTCCCACATGCGTAATGCAAAATAGATAGACACCTTTCATATACGGAGATGATAGCTTAAATTGTTGTCTCTTCGGAGACATCCGATAAAATTGGAACGATACAGAGAAGATTAGCATGGCCCCTGCGCAAGGATGACACGCACAAATCGAGAAATGGTCCAAATTTTTTTGATGTTTTCGCCAGGAAATTTAATCTTTATTGTTTCTTTGATGCTTTGCAATTCTCAATTTAATAAACTTGTTACCTTAGTCAATTGATTATTGTTTAATTTCATATATTTTGTACAATATTTATATCATTTCACGTATTTCTACTTCTGTTTGATTTAATGAATGAAAGATAATGGACTAGAACCTCTGTTTTTGTTTATTAGATTAAAGGTAATGGATTATAAATTTTGGGCGAAGCTGTTGGTTTGAATCACAGTCCTAAATTGTTTCATCTTCTTGATAGTTGTTTTGAGAAAGTCAATAAAAACTTTTGGAAGGGAGCCATGAGTGGGAGTTCTCTACAAAACCTAAAATCAATTGATATTGTGTTGAGATATGTAAAAAGATTTTGAATTTGCTTACCTTGTATGGCAACCCTTCTTCCAAATTCCAAATTGATTGAGTTTCAAGTTGTGAAAACATTATGTTATTAAAATGGTATTATTGAGCTTCAAGTTGTGAAAACATTATGTTATTAAAATGGGAAATTGCTACCTATAAATCCAATCCCTCACTGTCCTCGATAGAGATCTTCACAAGGAACGCAATGACTGGATGAAGATGACCCTCATGTTTGAAGAATTAAAACAAATTCCAGAAATTTACATGAATAATCCTTTGGTCTATCTATTAACTTAAATAATAATGAACATAAGTAATGCACATAATATAATATTTAAAGATAAATAGTGATAATAGCATAATGATAAATTATTAATATTTTATCAATTAGTATATTTTATCATTAGAGATTTAATAGGTGCATTAATTATTTAATACCCTCATGTTGACAACCGATCTGTCCCCTCCGGCGCCGCGTGGAAGCCCCTGGATGCCCACACAGTCCAGTTTCGCACCATCCGGGAGAACCGGGGCAGTCGCGAAGCTCGTCGCGGCTCCCTCCCCCCACGGAGCCGTGCAAAAAAGGGGGGAGGGTGCAACACTAGGACTTCCCGGGAGGTCACCCATCTCAGTGCTACTCTAGCCCAAGCGCGCTTTACTGCGAAGTTTTGATGGGATCTGGTGCATTAACGTTGGTATGATCGCACCCGCAAGGATCGCGCCCCCTCCCCCTCTTCAACGGACATCACTGAGCCGTGGGGGAGGGCTAAAAAGCACTCGATCCATCGCAAAGCTCCCCACGGAGCCGTGCAAAAAGCGGGAAGGGTGCAACACCGGGAGGTCACCCATCCCAGTACTACTCTGGCCCAAGCGCGCTTAACTGCGGAGTTCTGATGGGATCCGGTGCATTGACGTTGGTATGATCGCACCTGCAAGGATCACGCCCCCTCCCCTCTTCAATGGACATCACCGAGCCATGGAGGAGGGCTTAAAAGCGCACGATCCATCGCGGAGCTCCCCACGGAGCCATGCAAAAGGGGAGTAGGGTGCAACACTAGGAAGGTTTGAAGACTTGGGTGTCATTAAACCCAAGTCTAATTTCTTAACTTTTCATGCTTAATTGAAAAATAATTGACATCAAGCAAATGTCTTCGATTACAATTTTAGGGGATAATTATTTCTCTATGTAGACTTTTAACAGTTCTTTGAACATGGTCTCCACCAATCTTCTTTCAAATGTCTTATCAACTTGTAATACTTACATAAAGTAATTTTCTTCCTTAGCACATTTCTATATCCTTCCACAAGTTATTTGGTTGAGTATTTGTTATATAGTACATTGCCCCATTGAATGACTTATTTGGCATGCCATCCTCAACAACAATATTATTCCCTTCATTGGAAGTAATGTCAAGAACAATGTTTGTCTTTAACTTTTTTTCACCTCTCCTAGAATTTCCTTGCGATAAGAATCATTCAATAAGTAGATGTCATAAAACATATTACATTAGCTTCATAATATTATCTGTATATAAAAAAATATACAGATAATATTATTGAATTCTTATATATTTAAATTATTTTTGTGAAATACTATGCACTTCTCTTAAGCGACTAAATCCGTACTTCTTCCCCAACAATGTATTACCCACTTCACCTACCTTTACGATTTTAGCAAATTATACCAAATTACCTATATGTCAACAACATTCCTCACACAATATGACTCCCAACATGATAATTATAGTCTATAATAGATCTCCGAAAAGGGTTCAACATCAAATAAGTAGGGAAATTATATTGACTTTAGTATACACATTCACACCAATTATTCCTTTGGAATATGAACCCACACCTTACATTGCAAACTCTAAGTCCATATATGCAATGCACATTCATGTATATAAGTCATTTGCAACAAGAGCTTTGAGCCATGCCAAACAAATTATAGGTTCTTCTTGTCACAATTCAAGCCATTTGAAAACCCTTACCAATTTCTTTATATTTTAGGGGACTTAGCCTGAGAAACTATTTTGGAGAGTGTATCATATTCATCATTACTCTAATTGAGAATTGAATACTATGTATTTTTTCTTAATAACTCTTATTGGGAATTGAATACTATGTCTTTCTTCTTAATAACTCTTATTGGGAATTGAATACTATGTCTTTCTTCTTAAAAACTCTTATTATAGCCATCGGTTTTAATTGTCTCTCCTGCACGACTAGAGTGTTCACCCACCTCAGAACCATCTTTCAAATTAAACTTTAACAAAACCTTAAATTGAGGAAATTCAAGTGGGGGTGGAATGGGATATATTCTTTATGGTGATGGAATTGGTTGTATTCTTCCCCCTCATGACCATCCTTCAAATTAAACTTTAACAAAACCTTAAATTGAGAAAATTCAAGTGGGGTGGAATTCGTTGTATTCTTTATGGTGATGGAATTTGTTGTGTTCTTCCACCTCATGACCATCCTTCAAATTAAACTTTAGATAAATCAACTCATTAACCCTTATTTAATAAGTTCATTACTAGTAATAACCCTATAATTAATAAGTTAATAGGTTAATTGTTTTTATTAACCTTATAATAGATTAATTTAACTTATTAATCTATTAATAAGCTAAAGGTTTATTGCCATTTTAAAAGCTTAGTAGTCAATGGGGCTGGATGGTCGGTATTGATAGGTTATCATTAGTAGATGATCTCATGTCTAGAGTTAGGGATTTTAACCAAGCAACCTAACCCGAGCGGTGGTTGGATGGTTCGAGAGTGCTTTTGCATTGGACGAAGTTCTATTGTTGACAAACGTATATAATTTAAGGTGTTGAATATTTAGGAATCATTTAGGACCCTATTATTGACAATTAATAATACTAAACACATAGATATTTGTCATCATTTTATCAAAGAACTTGTAGTAGATGATCGACTTGAATTGAAGTTTTGCAGATAAGACATGTTCACCAAGGGACTATCAAAAGCGAAATTTGAAATGTTGAGATCTAAGAAACAAGGCATGTCCCCTAGGGCCTGCTTGTCTATATCTCACCTATCAGGAACTAACACATTGGGACAAGTGTTTAACATGATCTTGACACATGTCATGAAATAGGACAGGTATCCCACACATACCCTAACTAAAGTGTCTTGATGTTTTGGACAAGGGCAAAACTAAGTTTTAAAAAAATCTCCTCCTTTCACTTTGAAAACATTCAAACATTATGTAAATAAAGGACAAAAGTCAAATATTCAAACATTGTGTAAATAAAGAACAAAAGCCAAATTTAAAGTGATTTTGGAAGATCACTCTAACTTCATAAATTTGTCATTTCTTCAACAATGACGTTCTTCTTCATTGATACCATAGATATAATGGCTCAATCATTAAGCACTGCTGATAAAGTTCAAAAGAAAGATGACAATGTTGTTATCCCCCATCTTCCAAGTCCATCTATTATTGTTGTCACTCTTCCATATGCTACAAATTGAGCTGCTGCCAGCACGCTGTGATAGCAACTCAACAAACCCAGGAAAGAAAACATTTATTGTATTTAGGATCTACCCTATTTTGTATTTAATCTGAGCATTCTCACCTATAATATTACTATTTATGTAATACATTTTGATTTCACTGACATCAATAATAAGTGAATTTCACCGTTTGGTGCTGCAATCACATATTTAAGTTTATATCATTTGTTCTGTTGAATGATTAATGGTTTTTCCCTTGAACGCTCTGTCCCTATGTTTCTCTTAGCATATTCCTGTTCTGTTTATTTTAACATGGGGCATATTCCTGTCATATTTCTGTTCTGTTTAATTTATGCTACAATACCTGCAGTTAACCTTCGATAATCAGTGCTAGTAACACAGAAGGACTAACAACAGAATAATCATTCTAAAATTTAGAGACATCGGGCCTTGAAACAGGCATGGTGCCACAGAAAAAGACTGTTGCAGAGTAACACAAAAGGACTACCGACAGATTATCATTCTCGAATTTAAATACATCGGGCCTTACACAGGAAAAAAAAAAGACTGTAAGCAGAGAACTCGTTAAACACGCCCGGTGGGACTCGAACCCACAATCGCCTGATTAGAAGTCAGACGCCTTATCCATTAGGCCACGGGCGCCAGATGGTTAAAATCTAGTTGGAATTAAAGGTTTTTTGAAATACATTTGGGTTTCGGCAGTGAAAACTGAAGATAAAGCCATGGAATGTACGAAACAACATAACTTGAGTTATATGAGATGTTGGATAGTTGTAGAAAAGCTCAAACATTGTTGGTTGGTTTGTGTTTCTAGGACTATTGGGTTGTCCCCAACGCTATGCATCTACATGTCTTATGATGAGGAAGCATTTACTATATGCAAAGAAAGGCCAATATGGAAAATCAATTTGTCAAAGTATCAAGCATAATTTGTGTTTCCCTTGTTTATGACATTTGAGTATAGCATTGACTTTGGAAACTTTATCAATTTCCATTGTAATTAAAAGAATGGTTTGAAATAGGTTTGAAGGGACATTATAGGGGGAGAAGAGTCATTGAATTTTGTAGTAAACTTTTCTCTAATCGTTAGAATTCGATGATATAGGAAATCAAAGTTCCCATCGATCTGAAATTATGATTTTGTTTTTAATGATCTCGGTCAATTCAAAACTAGGCAACACTTTTAGGGGAATTGTTCCATCATACACTAAACTTAGATCATGGTGGAACTCTGATCATGTTTGAAGTTTCTTCCGGATTCTTATAAGATTTGTTGTCGAAAATAGGGTATTTTTGCTACAAGATTAGCTTACTCTTATAGGGAAAGGGTCACAAGGTAGCCAGATGATGTCAAGCCCCATTCTCAACTAAGTCAATGGCCAACATTAGAACGGTTTATAGGAGGTGCCAACAACCCCATGATGAGTTGTTTCTTCTAGCCCGGAAGCCATTAAATGAGCACCCATGATATAAGAAGGTGTTGAACTCCATTTTACAACTCTTAAACATAAATCACAGCAGACAATTGAGCTCGAAGACTTAGAGCAACATTACCTCAATGAGGAATCTCCCTCTTGGGCCAAGACACCCTAAAAATATTCAAAGATGTTGTGGAATTTCTCTAGGATATGGGAAGTGACAATGTACATTGGTAACTCTTAAATATGGGGCTACATTTCTCCATAGAATAATGTGTTGAATGCCCAAGTTCTTATCAAAGTTCCCACATTGCCCCAGATAGAAACAAACAACATGGTTGTTGGGAACATGTTATATCCTTTGCATGGTTATCTCCACGTGTTGTTTTTGCTCCATTTTTTGGCCTATTTTTGGTGTTTTTTGGCCCATGGTTTTTCAACCCATTGTAATCTAATTCCAATTAAAGAATTAGGGTTGTAATCTAATCTGGGTTAACGAATTAGGGTTTTGGATGATGTTGAATCATATATATGTATTGTAAATGGTGAAGTTAATACAATGAGAAAGTTACAGTTGTAGCTCTGAGGTTTATTGGTTTTCTCAGTAAAGGATTTCTAGGGTAAATCTATGTGTATTGTGTGTGTCTATAAAAATATGTTTGCATTAATTCATGTAAAGGTTTAAAACTTACATTTGGTATCAGAAAGATTTTATTGGCTTTAGGGGGACACCTTTGTTGCTAAGGGTTCGACATGTTTTTTGATAGAACAAGTTTATCTTGGGTTTATGATAAACATGGTTTAAGTGGGAGCTCTGTAGTGGTTATTCTTGTGCTGAAAGAAAATGGTAAGTAGTTCTAAAATCAAAATTGAGAAATTTAATGGGAAAAGATTTGAGCTATGGAAGCCCAAGATGGAGGACCTTCTTGTAGACAAGGAACAATGGGTTGTTGTGGATCATGGTACTACACCTACGGGTATGTTGGCGGAAGACTGGACAAATTTGGATAGGAAGGAAAAGAGTACAGTTTGGTTGTGTATTTCAAACTCATTGTTACTTAGTGTCTCGAGAGAAGCTACATCCAAGGCGTTAAGGGATAAGTTAGGGACTTTGTATCAATCTAAGTCCCTAGTAAACAAACTTTTCCTTTGAAAGAAGTTGTACCTTTTAAGGATGAATGATGGAGAGTCTACGACAAAGCATCTAAATGCCTTTAATAATATGGTAAGTCGGTTGTTGTCTATCGATATTAAAATTGCTGATGAAGATAAGTGCATTAGTTTACTATGTCCTTTGTCAGATTCATGGGATAGTCTAGTTGTAGCTATTAGGAGTAATGCAACCACAATAAAGTTTGATGATGTGGTTTCATCCTTTCTATCAGAAGAAATGAAGCAGAAAACCATGTATAGTCAGAACACAAATGCCTTATCTGTAAGAGGTCGTTCCCAAGAACAAAATAAAAATAAGTCAATGGGAGGGAGATCTAAATCTACAGGAAAATCCTTAAGGAAATGTTGGAAATGTAGTAAAGTTGGGAATTATAAGAAGGATTGTAGATCTAAAAGTGTTGATAGAGGGAAGGAATTTGATGTTTTTCCTTCCACGATAGGGAAGACCTCCTCAAAGGAAGGGGGGGATGTGTACTTGGCTTCTTCAAGAACACATTCATATCATGATGTATGGTTGATCGACCCAGGTGCTTATTTTCATATGAATCCTCACAAAGAGTGGTTTTGTGAACATGAAAAGTATAATGGAGGTGATGTTTTCTTAGGAGATGACTCGACAACCAAAATCAAGGATGAGGAAAAGTCAAGTTGTTGCTCAAAGATGGAAGGATTAGAACACTCCATGGAGTTTTACACATTACAGAGCTGGCTAAAAATTTGATATCCATAAGTAAGATGAGTGATGAAGTGTACATATTGTGTTTGAAAGGGAAACCTGCAAAATGGTTCAAAGAGCAATGGTGTTGATTAGGAAAGTTCGGAATGGAACTCTATACAAGTAGTTGGGAAGCACTATCATTGATGGGTGTAACAATTTTGTTCGTTCCTAAGGGTGGAAATAAAAAAGACAGAACCCATATTTCCTCTGGAGAAAATATAATGCTATGGCATCAAAGACTAGGAGATATTGGACAAAGGGGTCATATAGAATTACATGGTAAAGGTATGGTTGAAGGTATGTCGGATTGCACACTAGATTTTGATTTCTGTGAACATTGCATATATGGTAAACATAATCAAGTAAAATTATCAGATGGTGTTGCAAGAGAAAAGGGAATCCTAGAGTTGTTACATAGTGATGTGTTTGGATCTGTGCATGTTCCATCATTAGGTAAATTTGTGTACTAGTTTCATTGATAGATGATTTCTCAAGGAACACATGGATTTATTTCCTTCATAAGAAATATGATTCCTTTGGTAAATTTCAAGAGTTTAAGGATCTTGTGGAGAATCAGACAAAGGAAAAAATAAAGGTGTTAAGGACAGATAATGGTGGAGAATTCTATGGGAATGAATTCAAGGAATTTTGTATAAAGTGCAGAATAGCAAGGAAAACAACTACTCCTTACACACTTCAGCAAAATGGAGTTGTAGAAAGGATGAATATGACATTGATGGAAAAGTAAAGGAGCATGTTAAGTGCTGTCGAGTTAGGATAGGAATTTTGAGCAAAAGCAATGGATATTGCATGTTACCTAGTAAATTGATCACCCTCATCAGTGTTTGTTAACAAAACTTTGCATGAGGCATGGACTAGTAAAAAAATCCTCTCTTAAACATCTCATATTTTTGGTTGTGATGCTTATGTACATGTTCCAAAGGAAAATATGAGTAAGCTAGATAATGAAGCTGAAAAATGTATATTTATTGTTATAAAGATGGTATAAAATGTTATAAACTTTGGAAACCAGTAACTAAGAAGATTGTTTGCAATCAAGATGTTGTTTTTAGAGAGGTTAAGATGTTTCCAAATATGAATTCCTACCAAGGGAAAAAGAACCAGAGATAATAGCGTTCGAGTTGAAGGATAAAGAATCTGACTCGATAGAAGAACATGAATCAGAACAAGAAGAACATCCTACTCCAGTATTGAGCAAATCAGTTTGGGAAAGAAAGCAACCAAAATGGTATAATCTACCTAATTTTCATTCTAGTTTTGCTTTATCTATTACCAATGATGATCTCGGAATTGTTAGCGAGGCGTTGAATTTAGAGGATGTTAAACTATGGAAGAAATCCATGGTTGAAGAAATGGTTGCATTGGATAAGAATGAGGCTTCGGATCTAGTTGTGTTTCCAGCTAGAAGAAAACTCGTTGGTAGCAAATGGGTGTTTAAGAAAAATTTGAGTACAATAGGTAAAGTGGAGAAGTACAAATCTCGCTTAATAGCAAAGGGATATTCCTAGGTGGAATTGATTTTGGTGAAAAATTTTCTCTTGTTGCTAAATTAACTTCTATTAGATTTCTTTTGTATATTTTTTATGCTTTTGATCTTGAAGTAGAGCAGATGGATGTAAAGACAACGTTTCTACATGGGGATCTTGAAAAACAAATCTACATGAAAGATCCAAAAGGTTTTGCAATGAAGGGAAAGAAAGAGCTAGTTTGCAAGCTGAAAAGTTCCTATATGGGTTAAAACAATCTCCAAGAATGTGGTATCAAAAGTTTGATACTTATATATTAGGACTTCGTTTCTCAAGAAGCAAAGTTGATCATTGTGTGTATTTCAAGTTAGTTGGTGATCATTTTATTTATGTGGTCTTATATATTGATGATATTGTTGCAATGACAATTGTTAAAATATAAAACATCTAAGTGAAGAATAGACATAATTTCTTATTTGTTTTTTAATAAACACCATTTCCATCTACACACAACCAAAAAAACTTTTTCTATCATTCCAAAATAATAATTAAATGATGTAATATGTTTCAAGGTTAAAATTGAGGATTTGTACCACATTAATGCAAAGTTGGGATTCATAGATCCATGTCAATTAAATTCTCACATATCAAAAAAAATTGGCAATGAAATGTTATTTATTGTTGATTAATACTTTTTTTTAAATTGCAATGCCCCTTAGTTTTTGGTAGGGATTGAAGACTTATTTCGTCTTGAACCCTAATACCCCCCGTACCTAATCTATTATATCTCGAGAATAGGGTTGGATTGGGTTTAAAGTTAATGGAACTCACTATTGAGACATGTCGCTTTAGTGTTTTCTTGCAAGGTTTTCTTTGGAATATATATAGTTAGTCACGGTCAATCCAGACACCAAATTGGTGTAGGAGACCCCCTTGCTTGTGGGACAAGGGACCCCCTCCATGCAACAATTTCACTGCTAAAGTCTATAGAGGTATACATACCCTAACCCCCTCTGGATTTGAACCTGTGACCTCCAAGGAGGAAACACATGCTCTTAACCATTAGGCCCACTCATGTAATGTACCCAACACCTAGGTTGGGCCATGCCACATAAAAATCTCTTTATTCGAACTCTGATATCATAATGTAATCGTTCCCCAACCCAACCGAGGAACCTTACGGTGCAGAATACACATAAAAATGAAACTTCTACTAACTAAAGTAATTTTTTTACTGTTATCCTATTTCCTATAGCTTACAACTACAAATCTAAAATAGATTTCGCTATTGTGTATAACCATAAAATAGATGCATCTAAATCATGTCAATAATCAACATGAAATGCAACTAAACCACTCATTATAGTAGCATATAATTCATTCTCATTTACACAGAGTTCACGCACAACAATAACACATGTAAATAACTCATCAACAAGATAAAACACGTATCTTTAAACAAGAATCGTGCAACTAGTTGCTTGGGACGAACGTTCCAGCCAACCATAGATTGATTGTTCCAAATATCAACATCTAGTCACCCCCGAGCTAAGGCTAGTAATCCACAAAAGAGGGTGGTCTCCCGCAGTCCACTCGCATCTCATAAAACTCATAATGCAACTAATATTCTCCTACAGTTATCCTGATTTTTCTACCAGCTCTCTTCCTCCTGACTTGCCCAACCCAAGGAATGCACCATTCGTTTATCAGGGATAACCCAAGGGATGTACCATCCATTTATCAAGGATAACCCAAGGGATGTACCATATGTTTATCATGGTTAACCCAAGGAATGTGTCATTTGTTTATCAGGGTCTATCTGGCGCAAGTAACTAGTAATCTCTCAACTGGGAACTCAAGGGAACTTGTTTCTAGGAAAACTATCAGCAAGCCAACAACAAACACTTATTGTTTTAGTGCAAGTCACACGGGAGTTCACTTTTCATGCCTGGCGACCTAGATATTTAGTTCTCCAGCTCCAATTTTCTCTAGTTACGCTCCATAGTTCACCCTCCACGGCTGCACCAACTCCAATATCTCTTTCTTGCTCTCTCCTTTCCTTCCCATGCACAAAATTTGATGTTTGTAAAAACTGTTGTCCCAACCCATACGAATTTTCTCTCTTATGGATTTCCTTTCTTGACTCACACTCTTCTCCAAGTTGATTGTACACAACCTCCATGTGCTCAATAACTCTATAATGTGACCACTCATACCCACCATTTTACATGTATTCAATGATTAGCTTTGGGAACACTCAATCAGAAATGGGAAGGTTCATAAACGATATGCAAGTTTAGAAAAAATGGGTTAAATTAATATACATGGGTATTTCCCCCTTTGACCCCCCTCTTGGCCATTATCCTAGACACTTCCCTCTCTTGTGGATTAATTCAGCCCCCATATCTTGTGCATGTCCCCTTTAGCAGGTGGCATCACATTTTATTATTAAAACATTGAAATGCAATTTTCATATTACATAGCTTGGTCGTAGCCACATATTATATCCACATAAGAATTAATTAAAATTGGGATTATAATGGGGATGTTACCTTCCCCCTCCCCTACAATTTTGTGTCGTACTCGGTGCACTTCTATGCCAATATATATATAT
>ML787388.1:363715-421728 GCA_009831015.1 Picea engelmannii | reverse complement strand
AATTTAACATCTCCAACAACAGCTCCAACCATCAATCTTTTGTTCCTCTCAACTCGTCAACCCAAGGAATGCACCATTTGTTTATCAGGGTTAACCCAAGGGACGCACCATCTATTTATCAAGGCTAACCCAAGGAATTATCCATATGTTTATCAAGGTCCACAACGCAATTGGCTAGGACTCTGAGATGTGCCTCTGGGACTCTAGCTTTCCAAAATGGAGTCTTGCATTATGCCTTCTTCAAAATTGTCAAAAATTTGTGGCTACTCTTCTTGCATGTTTTATTCATGTTCCCATGTATCATCTTCAAGACCGTAGCAGGTCCATTGAACCTTTACCAACCCTATGGATTTGTTCCTAAGCACATTGAATTTACGGTCCAGGATAAGTATTGGTTCCACCCGGAAATCCACTTCGTGCTCCACCCAGATCACATTCCAATCAATTATGTGGTTAGGATCATCCACGTATTTCTCTAACAATGACACATGAAATACATTATTCACTCTCGTGGATGCAGGAAAAGATAATATATATGAAATTGGCCCTATCTTTTCTAATATTTCAAAACGCCCACAATATATCACTGTCAACTTCGGGTAACTTTCTAGTCTTAGCGAGTTTCTCTTTTTCTTCACTCTCAAAAACACATGTTCGCCCACTTTAAAATATCTAAAAACTTTATTCTTGTCTGCATAACTTTTCTGCCTATCCTGGGCAGCCTTTAAATTCAGCTTTATCTTTTCCATCTACTCTTCTATTTCTTTTAACAATTCTAGCCCAACAACTACTCTGTCTGTTGGATTATCCCAACTCACGGGAGTGTTACATTTTATGCCATACAATGCTTCAAATGGACTCATCTTCAATGAGGCCCGATACCCATTATTGTAGGAAAATTCAATTAAATGAATATAATCTTCCTACTTTGATAGTTGAACCATCACATACATTCTAAGCATGTCCTCAATTATTATGTTAGTCCTTTATGTTTTCCCATCTGACTCTGGATGATACGTTGTACTAAGATTTAGATTTGTTCCAAATACTTTGAACAAACCTTTCCAAAAGTTCGAAGTAAACTTTGGATCTCTATCTAAAACTATTTTCTTAGGCACTCCATGTAACCTGGCAACTTCCTTTATGAAAATATTTGCTATAGTTGTTGCCATATGTGTAGTCTTTACTGAAATAAAATGTGTTGCTTTAGTCAATTTATCCACCACCACCATGATGGAATCATGTTGCTTCATTGTTCTGGGCAGCTTAGTAATAAAATCAATTGTAACTACTTCCCACTTCCATTCTGGAATGGGTAATGGTTGTAGCAAAATTGTTAGGTGTCTATGCTTTGTCTTTACCATTTGGCATTCTAGACATTTGGCTATGCAATTAGTCACTTCCTTCTTCATTCCCAGCCAAAAGTATGGGCTTCTGACAACTCCAATTGTCTTCTGATATCCTGGGTTCCTGGCATATGGCACATTGTGCATTTCCTTCAGAATTTCATTTTTCAACTCATTGGAATTTGGCACATATACTTTTCCCTTGTACATGAGAATTCAATCTTCTTTCAGCTCATAACAATAAAATTTCTACTGAAAATTACCTTGTTGTAATGTTTCTTTTATTTTCACATATTGTTGATCTGAATTCCCTACTGCAATAATTTGATCTTTCAAATATGTCATGTACATGTTGATGGCTGCCACATGCACTTCATGAACTCTCATGTTGAGTGCATCAACTACTTTATTTTATTTTCCTTTTATATGCTTAATCTTGAAGTCATATTCACTTAGAAATTACAACCATCTAGTTTGTCTAGCATTTAGTGTTGGTTGTCCAAACAAATGCTTCAGACCACATTGGTTTGTTTTTAGATCGAATTGCTTACCCATAAGGTAATGCCTCCACATTTTTAATGCATGTACAATCGTTGCTAACTCCAAGTCATGTGTAGCATACTTCCTATCATGCTCTTTTAATTTTCTGGACTCATAGCATATCACATGGTTCCTTTGAATGAGAACTCCATCGAGTTCTTCCTTGCATGCATCAGTGCACACAACAAAATCTTCATTTCAATCTGCAATATTCAATATTGGTGCACTTGTCAATATTTTCTTCAACTGTTGAAAACTCTCTTCGCACTTGGAATTCCATTCAAATTTCACTCCCTTCTTTTGCAAAGAAGTGATTGGACTTGCAATCATTGAGAACCCTTTTATGAATCTTTGGTAATAACTAGAAAGACCCGTGAATGATCTGACCTCTGTCACATTCTTTGGTGTTGGACATCCTCTAATGGCCTCTATCTTTTAAGGGTCAACGTTTATTCATATTGCTGAAATTATATGCCCCAAGTAGTGAATCTTCTTTTGGTAAAAGATACACTTACTTAACTTAGCATACAATTTATGCTCTCTTAAAACTTGCAACACCATTCTTGAATGTTGCTCGTGTTCCTCTTCTGATTTAGAATAGACAAGGATATCATGTAAGAACACAATCACAAACTTGTCCAGGTACTCCCTCAACACTCCATTCATCAGGCACATAAAAATTGTTGGGGCATTTGATAGCCCAAATGGAACTACCATGAATTCATAATACTCATATCTTGTTCTGAATGTTGTCTTATTGGTGTCTTGTTCCTTTATCCTTACTTAATGATAGCATGATCTCAAGTCAATATTCGAAAATATTCTTGCACCTTTCAGTTGATCAAAAAAATCATCAATTATTGGCAAAGGATACTTATTCTTTATGGTAACCTTATTAAGTTGTCTGAAATCAATACAAAGCCTTAAGGTTTCATCCTTCTTCTTCACAAAAAGAATCGGGGCTCCCCAACGTGACGCACTTGGGCATATGTACCCCTTCTTCAAAATTTCTTCAAGTTGCATTTTCAACTCTTTTAGTTTTGGTGTGCCCATTATGTAAGGTGTCTTAGACACTGAAGCATCTCCTGGCACCAAATCAATAGAGAAATCAATGTCTCTTTTTGGTGGTAGTCCTAGAATTTCTCTAAAAACATCTTTGGAATCCATCAAAATTGGATGGTCTTCAATGCTTTTCACTTTATCTTTGGTTGCCTCCTCCATATGTGCTGCAAACATCTAACATCCTTTCATGAAGCACTTCTTCAACTGCACAGCTGAAATCTCTCTAATAGTTACAGCTCTTAGAATGCCTTGAATATTTCCTTGCTTCCCTTCCTCATCAAGACATGTGATTGTCTTGTTGTAACCGTCTATGACAACATGATGTTTCTCCAACCAATCCATGCCAATTAGACAATCATATGAATCCAATGGTAGGATTTTTACATCCACCTTTGTATTGAGTCCATTCATGTCTATCGGACAATCTTTAATCAACTCATTCATTTTCCTCTTAGCCCCCGTGGCTAACTAAACAAACCAATATTTATTATTCTTACTTATTTGCAAGTGAAATCTTTCAACAATGTTAGCATTTATGTAACTAGTGTTGTCTCTAGAATCAATTAAAATTGCTATGGGCTCATTATTGATCTTACCTTCCACTTCAATCATGGGAGATTTATATTCAGTTTGCTTGTTATCCAAGTATGCATAAATCCTTGGCATGATCCTACCCATGTATTCCATTGTTTCATCATCCTCAATGTTGTGGAAAGCACTCATTCTTTCTCCTTTGTGAGGGAACTCCCTATATAGATGATTTTCCCCACATTCCCAACATTGCATTGGTTGTTGCCTTGGCCTTTTTCCAAATGAATTTGTAGTCTTGTGTTCATTTTGTGTGACTTGACCGTGTTGATTTGCTTGGAAATTATTCTTGAAAAAGGGTGTCTTAAAACCCTTCTGCCTTTGATCCTTCTTATCCTTCATCTTGTCATTCCAAGCTTTTTGGAAAACTAGTCTTCCTTTGCTCTATTCATATAGATGCCTTGCTCTCCTTATGGTTTCCTCCAAATTTTTGGGGTTATCATATTCAATCTTATCATTGTAGAAAGAAGGTAACCCACTTAGAAACCTTTGTATTTTGACTTTCTCATCCTTGATGAAGTCAACATAATTCAACAATTCAAAGAACCGCTTATCATATTCCTCCATTGTCATGGTTCCCAACTTGAGTTCAAAGAAATCTTTCATCTTTCTTTCATAGTAATGTTCAGACAAATATTTATCTTGGAAATATCCCTTGAACTTCCTCCATGAGATTCTTTTCTCATCAAGGTTATTGGCTTGCTTAAGTTGATCCCACCACAGTAGGTGGAAATTATAGCTTCTACCTGGGATGGGTAATCATGCAGCTGGAAATATTTCTTCATTTCCAACAGCCAGGCCTCAACATCTTCTCCTTTCTTGTGATCACCATTTAAAGTCGGTGGCTTAATCTTCCTAAGTTTTCCCTGCAAGATGTTTGCCTCGGGTCTTCTCCTTTTCCTCCAAATAGGAGACACACTTGGGTTGCTCCCTGGACCTAAACTTGCATGAGTTCTTCTGGTAGAATGTATTGGAGAATGATGGTGTCTACTCATGATTCTTCACTTCCTACCATTCACATGATCATATATTTTTCTATGGGATCTTGATGTTGATACTTGTCTAGCACTAGTTGTTTGCTTGGTGCCAGAGTCCTTGTTTAACTTGATTCTGTAACATATTTAGGCTTTGAATTATATCTTATTGAGCCTTCACGATCCTTTCATTATCGGCCCCATAGCTCTACACTTCTTTTTGCAGGCTTCTCATAGTTACAGCCCCCTCCATGTATCTTCTCCAATTAGACTCAGTCTTAGCATTACCCATGTTGATATGCAGACCTCCAATTTATTCCCCATGGTTGTAAAACCCTTGAGCATCATCCATGTCTCTAGTTCTCCTGTAAGAACTAAAGTATGTTTTTTTGTTTTTTTTTATCTCTAATTTTGCAAGACTGTGCATGCAATAATTGTTGTTATAATTAAGCATATTGCAAAATATTTATCAATTAGATTATATGTCATTCTTCGTTTTAAATTATGAAAAATATTAATGCACTAATCCTAGGTAGGATTCCTTAAATGCATTCATTTTCGAAAAAAAATTCTAATGATTGTCCTCATACCTCAATCTGAATTTTGAGTGAATAGTTACAACAATTACAAGTTGCAAATTTCACTCTTTTGTTGCTACATAATTCACTTGTATCACTTTCGAAGAGAATATAATCCCCAAATCAAAATTATGGGTTGACATATCTCTTCTACTCCTCAATACCTTTCCAACAACTATTTGTTTTCTCCAATATGAGCTCCGAGCTGAAAATTATGGTGGAAAACCAGTGAAGGAACATTCATTAGCACATGCAATATAGTAGCAACGCTCAACAACCGTCCGGTCATTTCTTTCTTAGATCTTCATTGTCGATCTGTCTTAATGTATTCATCGCAAATCTAAGCCATATCTCCTCTTCATACCTTCCATGAACACTCCACCAACACTTAGCTTCTTTTTTTTTCCTTCACGGACTCATGAACTCATAATCTTGTAACCTTCCTTTCATAAGTTTGTCCGGAAAATCTCAACACTTAACCATTTTCCATCTACGCAGACTTGTGGACTCATAATCTTGTAACCTTCCTTTCATAAGTTCATACAATAATTATCAACACTTAACCATTTTTCCACTTCTACGCGGACTTGCAGACTCATAATCTTGTAACCTTCATTTCACAAGTATGTCTGAGAATTCTCAACACTTAACCATTTTTCCATCTATGCGGACTCGCAAACTTAACACTTAGACAAATTCCAAGATCTTACCACGGTTTTGTGGGAATGACAGTTGGCTTGCCACATGACCCACATCACCCGCCAACTATTATCCCGTCCAACATGTACCTGCCAAAGTGGCACTACACGTATTTCTTCTACCACGTCATATGACACATGTGTTGAGGAAAAGATATGAATTTATCTTACTCAAACATTTTTTAATCTTGCTTGGCTAAGGCAAGATAGTCGGGAATATCACCCTATGTTTTATAACCTCAAAAAGTATTTCCCAATCCACAAGTATTAATTACAAGGGCTTAGGCTGATTTTTTAAATGAAAAGATTGTTGCAAAATATGATTTTTTTATATAATTTTCTGAACATATACAGATTGCAAAAAGTAAAGTGGAGATCAAAAGAAAAAGTAACCAAGTCACAGATTAATATAAATGAGATGGAACAGCAATCTCTTTATTTCATTCCAAGAAATCAAAAGTATATTTCTCTTTAAAAAAATCCGTGTGAGGGCATGGACCAAGGTCAAACTTAGATATCCCCGATGAAAACCATACAAAAGGACTCCGACAATAAGTAAAAACTGAACTTTAAAATATGGATCAGCTTGCTACAGACTGTTTCCAACTTGACTCTGCACAATATCCTTTATCAGTTATGAAACTCAATCCATAAACAGACAAGTATACACAGACTATCAAAGATAGATCAACACCTCTGAAACAAGCATTTGAATGATATGATTCAGCATTGAACCTTGTTGTCTACAATAGGACCATGTTGTCGAAAAGATAATTAGGCCTTTAATCAACTGAAGAATTAATAAAAATGGAACTATCTCAATAAAACTCAAGGGAAAACCTTAGTATTACTTTCTCCTTCTATTCTCCCCTTGTTCTTCCTTCTCATTTGAATTTTATGCATTCCAAATCAGTTGAAGTAGTTCAACTACCTCATTTAGTTAAGTTAATTAAACTTAACTAATTTTAGTTTAGGTGAAGTAATAATAATAATAATAATTAAGAGTCTTTATTAAATAATAATTAAGTAGGTGCGACCCCTTGTGACTCCCTTTTATTTCTTAACAAAAATAAACATAATTAGACAATCAATTAAAAACATGCCTCCTTGTAACTCCTATAAATTATTTCCAAAATTTGAAATTTAAATATCAGAAATATTTCAAATTATATCCAAAACATGAGAATATCCACATTATCCAAAAAACAGTTTATTGTCCAAAACTTTTTGCAAGCTATTGTCTTCAACAAATCAACCATAAACATATAAATTAAAATCCATATTTTCCACTTTGAGAGGCAATCCTTCTTATGTCACTGTTGTCCCCTCTGGACTTCCCAGAATTAGGCTTAGGTTGGGTGGAACCTTGAGGCTTAATCTCACTAAAAACATGGGAGCAATCATCCCTCGGGTGCATACAGGAGGACATTGATTTTGTTGAGTCACTTGAAGGAGATGAGGGGGAAGCAGTGGCTTTACCTTTGTCTTGCACATGGGGAACTTCGGTTTTAATTCGTTTGCTTGCATGGGGGGACTGAACAGGTGAGTGTGCAGGGGAAATTTGAGCATTTGGGTTTAGAGGTGGAGGAGGAGGAGGCAATGACAAGTTGGGCCAGCCACGATGGTGGGTGACTATCAGATGAACAATCTTATTCCATCCATCATTTTCGGTAACTTCTAGTTTCATAGATACATGGGGAGGCACATGGATACCAAGAACATTTTGGGGTTAGAAAGGAGGCCTCTATGGTCTAGGTTGAATTATCCCTTGCACAGTCCAATTGAATAACCCAGCTTGAAAAAGTTGTTTCAACTCTTGAGAATTGGCATCAAAATGAATTGAGAATCTGGGCCTTCTAGGCCCTCTGTTCCAATTACCTCTTCCCCTATTATTTATTCCATGACTGCCTATGTTGAAGAAACTCATCGTGTATGCAGCAATTTATTAGCAACTAGCCCTTAAGAGACCATACATGACATTCTCTTTATATGAAACAAAGTTTGGCTCATAAATTGACATAATACCCATGCAATTCAATCCATAATGATTATTTAATAATTTTCAAATGAGTAGGGACTGAAATAGGGTTCATGGGATATCTGGGGGGATTGTAATGAGCGAAAAAGTGATACCATGACAGAGAGTAAGAACACGAGTACTGCTCAACAATTCATTAAATAACTGACTGTGCAATCAATACCAAAATATATCAGCTACCACGTATTTTTGTGTCATACCTTTATCACGGTCATACAAAGTTTTAAATTTATTTAATAGAACAAGGCGTGAAAAAAATGAGATTGGGATCGTGAGGGGGGTATAATGAGTGAAAAAGTGAGAGTATGAGAGGGAATAATACGGATAACGTTCATAAAAAATAATTTAAAACAAACAACATCCATAACTTTGTCCAGATCATAATCCAATAAGCATCCATTATAAAACCAAAATAATTTAATTGCTCCTTATTTATAGACAAAATGCTTGTTGACCTCAATAAAAAAAACAATTCAATTGCCCATAATTCTTCAATTATATCAATCTTTTCATCTTATACAATAATTATGCAAATATCATTGCCAATTCCATAGTAACATCATAACCATTCGAGCCACAATCTGGCATGCTCCAGTGCTAACCTTTTCCTTTTAAAACAAACACAAAATGCACAGTGATTCCAATTATCCATGTCCAACATTCATCCTTTGCAATCAAATAACAATAGACCCAGTACTAACCATCAACAATCGACTTTCCAACATTGACTGACATAATCCACTGTCATCAAAACAATAATCGGGCCTTATTTAATCACACATGGGTCTTCAACAATATAATCGACACCAATCCTGATTCGAAAGAAATATGTCATCAAAGAACATGTAACCTTGACCTGAGATATGTGTACATTAAACATGTATAAACTTCATTTTAAAAGAAATGCTCAATAAAATACAGAGCCATATAATGCGCGAGGAGAACAGAAGCATATCACCACATGCATCTCCTTAAATCCTTACAGGACCAAGATCACGTCTAATGGACCAATCACACACAGGTGCCTTTAAAACTTAAATGGAATCATGATCGTGCTAGGGTTTAAAATAGTGATGGATGGAATAACTATAATCGTCCAAATAGAAATTTCTCGGGGTTGTAGGTAATCCATACCCTTTCCTTTTTCAAACAAATTTATCACATAGAGGAAATACATAGACTCGATCAAGAGATGGTCTTTGAAGTTAGAGAGCCCGTGTTTTTTTTTTTTATAAATTACCACAGTCATTTAACTTGTAACCCAAAATCCCAACAGAACCAAAAGGTGCCCGAGGAGAAATAGAAACAAGTCGAGCTCAGTAGAACCAAGTCGTATCATTTAAAAACTTTATTGCAGAGAAGTAACGAGAGTTTGGCTCATTCAAGGGATAGTCTTCAAAACACACAGAGCTCGTAACCCCTCTTCCTCTTAACATAAGTTATCACAAAGAAGAAACCATAGGTAATCAAGACGAGTCTTGGGAGAACAGAGAGATCGTGCTCTTTCTTTAAAAACACCATCTAAATAGATTGTCTGGTTTCGCAGACCATGTAAACATCAGATCAAGAAAATAGACATCAAAATGATTGTGCAACAGGGGGAAGTGAGCGGTTTAAGGGAAAAAATGATTGGGATTTTGGGGAATAACTCATGGAAAGTGTTAAGTATGAGGGGGTTTATCCCTGTATGTGTAATCATCTGATTAATCATAGTAAAATCATTCTTGACTTCAAGGAGAAAATTTTCCTGGTGTGCTCTTTTGAATCTTGGAGCAGATGGAAGAAAAGGAAAGAAGAAAAAGGATAAAACCAACTATCTTATCTAACAGCAGTTGAAGCAAATAACAAATTCAGTGATGTCTTCAAGGGGGAACATCATGACAGTTGTGTAACCTGATCATTATTAATTAACAATACTTTCAGAATAACGTCGTTGTGGCAAAATGGATCCAAAATTTTATTTTGACAAGAAAAGAAGTCAATAAAAGAAATAAAACTACAGAAATAAAATAATAACGATGAAATAATAGCAATGTAAAATCAAAGAAAATAAAACAAACTATAATACAAAAAACATTCCATACAACATTTAAACTTTCAAGTTGGTTCCACATAGTGTTTTAGGTGGGAATCGTTAGTGATATAGGAAAACAATCGCTCTTGCAAGTCCTTTAGGATATAGGAATTTGCGCCCAGGACAAAATCAATCTTAAAAGGACCCATCCATAACTTTTGGAACTTTGAATGCCTTCCTCTATCAACATGAGCTGAATCCCACAACAATACCTTCTCATTAACCTTAAATTTGACAGCTTTGGCACTTTTATTGAAATATATTTTAACAGTTTGTTATCTTCTCTTTATGTTATCCAAGGCAAATGTCCTTTGTTCCTCTAAGGCCAAGAGTGCATTCATTCTTTGAGAGATATCAAAAGAATTTAATTCTTCAACCTGTAGCATCAGCCTTAGAGAAGAATGGTCCATCTTGGTAGGAAGAATGGCTTCTTGACCAAAAACAAGTTGGAAAGGAGTGCAACCAGTACTCAACTTAGTAGTAGTGTGATCTGCCCAAAGGGCATAAGTGAGGTGAGTGTGCCATTGACGAAGATTATCTTCAATGAGCCTCTTGATAATTCTAACCAGATTCTTGTTAGTAGACTCAGCTTGCCCATTTCCTTTAGGATAATAAGTTGATGAGGTAAAAAATTTAACCCCCAATTTAACTAGAAACTGAGTCAACTTAGCAGAAATAAAAGCGGGACCATTGTCTGTAATAATTTCCAAAGGAAGACCAAATCTAGAAACAATATTAGTTTCAAGGAAAGAAATCACATGCTCATCATGTGAATGCTTAAGTGGGACAGCTTCAGTTCATTTCATAAAATAGTATGTGGTTGTCAAGATAAAAACTTGCCATGTTGAAGATGGAGGATTAATAGGACCAATAAAGTCCAGACCCCATTTTGAAAAAGGAAAATCAGGGAGAATAGTTTGTAAAGGCATGAAAGAAAAACGTTATTTCCCAGCAAACTTCTAGCACTTGTCACAAGAACTTGAAAAATTATAAGAATCACGAAAGATTGAAGGCCAATAGTACCCTTTTCTGATAATTTTAAAAGCAATAGTTTTAGCAGAAAAGTGACCTCTACATGAATAACAGAATATGAATATCCATGAGTCTCTTGTAACAATTTATGTGCTTCCTCATTATTCACATAGCAAAGTAACATACCATCAGCAGATCTCCTAAACAAGAAGTCTCCTAAAATGACATATCTGGAAGATTCAAGACGAAGCCTTCTCTTTTGATGGGTATCTAAGTTATCTGGACATCTTTTATTTTGCAAGTAATACACCAGATCCTTGTACCAGGGATGTTCAACTACAAGAAGGATTTGACTGTCAATATAAAATAGTGTTGACAAAGAACTATCTTGTTCATCAATTTCTTCACTTGCTTCAGCATGCTGAGCTAAGTGAAGGGATAAGTCGCGTCCCTTGATGGTATTAGAAGTCATGATAGTTAAATCATTCTCCTGGATCTTGCAAGCTAATGTGAAATCTTCCCTAAAAGATAATTCTATGAGAGCAAAAACTTGACAGCAGGTAAAGGGACTTTTACCAGCTTGTGCTTACCTAAGATAAAGTTGCGAAATTTTTCAATAGCCTTAACAAGGAGAAATCATGTTTTTCAATATACGAATATTTAAATTCATCATCTAACAAGCTTTGACTCATGTAAGCGATTGGTTTTTCATTAACTTGGTCATCACATTGCATGAGGATAGAAGAAACTGCTTCCTATGTGGCATTAGTATATATAGAAAATTCTTTCTCAAAATCTGGCTTTGCCAAAACAGGTGCGGAACTGATTTCCTTCTTGATCCTTACGAAAGCATTTTCGACATCACCAGTCCAAGAAAATGAATGATCTTGCTTAAGAATATTGTGAATTGGTTTGACCATTAAAGAAAAATCAGGAACAAACCTACGAACAAAGTTGATAATACCCATAAAGGCTTGAACCTCTTTCTTGGAAGTACGAGCAGGAAGATTTAGGATAGCAGAAATCCTTTCGGGATCAATGCTTATTCCTGAATCAGAGACAATGTGTCCAAGGAGCTTGTCCTTGGTAACGCTGAAAATAGACTTAGAAGGATTTAAAGAAATGTCAAATTTCCTACATCGCATGAGAACCTTTTTAAGATGACCAAAATAATCTGATCGGTTTTTTTAATACACAGTTAAGTCATCAAGATAAATCTGAATAATTTTGTCGATCAAATCGTCAAAATCTATTTGCATAGCTCTTTCGAAAGTGGCACCTGCATTAGATAATACAGAAGGCATACGCTCATAAGTGAAAGTGCCCCAACGTGTAATAAAAGTGGTTTTATATTTATCTGTCATTTTTACCTTGATCTGGTTGTAACAAGAAAAACCGTCAAGTGAGGACATCATCTTTGACCCTACAACTTGCTGCAAAATAATTTCCATATTAGGGAGAGGAAAATGGTCTTTTATACTATCCCTATTCAATTCATAATCTAATCTGACCAGTCGCTTTCTGAACAGGAACCAAATTAGAAACCTCCCAGAATACTTAACAGGTACAATTATCCTAGCTTTCTAGAGCTTTTCCAACTCCTTATGAATAGTTGCTTCCAGTTTCGGGTTAATGGGTCTTTGTTTTTACCTAACCAGTTTTATGTCCTCCTTGATAGGAATGGCATGTTGTATAAGAGCAGGATCAAACCCACGAAGATCCTCATGAGACCAAGAAAAAACATCTTGAAATTCATGAAGTAACTCAGTGAACTTCAATTTTTTTTCATCAGAACATTGGGCACCTATTTTAACATTCTTTGAACAATCGGTGTCCCAATGTTCAAGGAAATGGTTTCACCCACTTTCCTTGGCTCCTCTTCTTTATGTTTTTCTTTGTTTCCTACATCACTCAATAAAAATGAACTTTCTAGAGGAGTCAAGCCCTTCGGAATTTTGTTATCTTCCATTGATATAATCTTCTTAGGCTTATAAGGTTCATTTTGTATCAAATAACGGATACTCTCATCACTAGGGAAGAATTTCCATGACTCTAAATTGTCAGGGATATGTGGACGATACAAAGTTTGAAAGGTGCAATCAGGTCTTTGTGGCATAATTTTTCGAGTAGGAGAGGCTGCAAAAACAGCTAACCTGTCAGCCATTGAGTTCAATTCCCTTTTAACATGATTAATGTTGAAAGATAGCAAGTTCGAGATAAGTGCCCAAACGGTTTGGGTGTAACGTTTCATTAACTTGTTTCTAGGAGAATATATCTTGTGTACAAGGTTTACAACAAGTTCAGAGTCCCTAAAAATTGTAAGGTGACCACAACCTAAATTATAGGCATTTTCAATGCCTAGAAGTAACGCTTCAAATTCGGTGACGTTGTTTGTGCAAGCAAACTCTAACCTATAGGAAAAGTTATAAATTCTACCCACAGGAGAGTACAAGATAATTCTAGCTCTATTTCCTTCAATGGAGCATGAACCATCAAAGTGCATATGCCACATCCCATCCTCTATGTCGATTTGTTCCACGGTAGTGTTGTCCTCATCTACAAATATGGAATACACTCCTAGGTCCTCCTCAATATAATTTACATAAGGTTGTAAGATGCTTTCTATATAAGGTGAAATTCTTCCATCCCTTAGGACTATAATGTTTTTACCATTATGAGGAATGGATAAGTGTGTCCCGTCGAGTGAGAGGTATCCACTCGTCAAAGCTTGTCAATCTCTTCCTAGAATGATCGAATAATTACTCACTAGAATGTCAATTACCTGAATATTAAGGGTTGTCCTTATTTCAGGATGCATGCAAAAAACCAAGGTCACGTCCTTGATTTCACCTATGGTTGATTGTTGTAAACTATTATAAGAGAGCATGCTTCTGGCATTTTCATTTGTACAAGACAAGCTTAGCTCATCCATAATAATTTTCGACATTACACTTGGGCCCGAACCGCCGTCAATGAGACAACAATGGTCTATTTTGTCCATAATCTTTACAGAAATGAAAAAAGGGGCATTTTTTACAGGGTGCCTAAAATTATGTACACCTACTTTATTTACAGTTGAATCCTCTTCATCTACCTCTTCGGAGATATTGGCTACGATGGAATCTTTTCCTTCCATGAAATTTTCCAGATGCTTTTGTTGCTCTGGGACAGCAACCATGTCCAAGAGAGTAGCATTGGCTTTAATAATATCCAATTGATTGAGAATGTTGTATTTATAAGAGGGGAGGGAAGATGGAGTTCCATGATTGTCAGGAGTTTTAGTAACTTGTACAGTAGTAGCTAGTGAAGATGATCTTGGGCTAGAAGAAGTGCGAGGAGGATTATATTTACCTTTAGAAGCATAGGATTTATTCCTAGTATTTATTATCATGACATCCTTTGGTTCTGCAAAATCTAGAACAACAATAGTAGTTTTAGGCCTTTTACCAAATATTTTATCTATGGCACTCTTCTTTACCTCACAAGTACTTTCCTCATGGTGTTCCTCGCAAAAGTTACACCGACTACGAGGCATGATGGCCTTAGGCTGAAAATTGTTTTCATTAGGATTCCTAAAGGGTGGTGAAGAAGAAGATGAGTCCCCATGGGTAAGTGAAGGAACATTTCCCTTCCACTCATATGCTATCATTCGATTATAAATGGCTTGTACAAGTTGTAAGAGGATGAACATGTCCGTCTGTTTAACTGAGTCTCCCTTAGGAAACTTGTTCTTTCAAGTTGTTCTTCATACTCTAAACACGTATGCAGAGTGGAACCAAGGTTGTCAATATCATTTTCTTCAAGCCTATGATGGTAGGGGGAAGGTAGAGCATTATAATAATGCATAAAAGTATCTTGGTTTTGAGGGCGAATAAGTTTGGGAATTTGGTTATATAACTTGGTGAAACATAAGTTGAAAGAATTGATAGTCTCACCATCTTTATAACCAATGTTATTATACTCGCATAATCGCTCTATTGGGATCTTAGACTGCCCATAAGTAGACTTGAACCAATAAACTAGCTCCTCCCAAGTGGAAAGAATCTTGGGAGGAAGATTAAAGAAATCGACCCATGCTTTCCACTCAAGGGAATTAACAAATAAGCGCATAAAAGTGTCATTGTCATTGGCTCCTATGTTGTGACAGGCATTAGAAAATGCCACCAAGTGGTCGTTCGTAGTGACCGTGTTATTTCTTGAAAACCTACAGAGATGCTCTTTGAATTTTGGAAGTGGACAAGTAGTGGGTGCTAGGTTTAGAGGAGAGGAAACATGTCACGGAGTAATAGTAGCATCTTCTTCAAATTGAAAGAGACCATACTTCTTATGACCTTACTAGGATTGGTAGTAGATTTGACAGGGACTTGATGACTATACAATCTACCAATCACTGACGAGGTTGAAGGTTGAGATGAAGAAGCACCTCCAATGCCACTAGAGCCACCACTAGATGCCATCTTGTGAACGATATGTAAGGGAGAGAAAGATGAACTGGCTAAATCAGACAAAGTCCTCCTTAGAGTACTATGTTGGGTTGATAAAACAACGTTTCGTCTTCCTATTTCAGCAATAGGGTTGATCTCAGATGATAAACCTCTTCTTCTCCTAGAGATGCGGGGGTTTAAGGACATGAAAAGAAGATCAAAACTTAAGGAAAAAGAAAGCTATGGTTGATTCCTAGGTTGTCTTTGCCTAGCTTCCCAACGTTCTCGGACACTTATGTCTTATTCAATCACTGCCCATGAGTGTTCAATCTCAATCTGGGTATTAGCGCTCTCTAAGATGTAATTAAATAAGGTTAAAGCAATGTTGGTCTGATCTTTAAGACCGGGATGAATATTGGGTTGCCTTGTAAAAGGTACAGTCGTGAAGAAAAGAAACAGTCAAAGAATCAAAAGCAGAAATATAATTATATTCAATGATAATAAAGCATACAATCAATGAGAGAGATATGGAAGGTCTCCCCAGTATGGTCGCCAAATAAATGTTGAGGAAAAGATATGAATTTATCTTACTCAAACATTTTTTAATCCTGCTTGGCTAAGGCAAGATAGTCAGGAATATCACACTATGTTTTATAGCCTCAAAAAGTATTTCCCAATCCACAAGTATTAATTACAAGGGCTTAGGATGATTTTTTACATGAAAAGATTGATGCAAAATATGAATTTTTTATATAATTTTCTGAACATATACAGATTGCAGAAAATAAAGTGGAGATCAAAAGAAAAAGTAACCAAGTCACAGATTAATATAAATGAGACAGAATATCAATCGCTTTATTTCATTCCAAGAAATCAAAAGTATCTTTCTCTTTACAAAAATCCTTGTGAGGGCATGGACCAAGGTCAAACTTAGATATCCCCGATGAAAACCATACAAAAGGACTCCGAAAAGAAGTAAAAACTGAACTTTAAAATTTGGATCAGCTTGCCACAAACTGTTGCCAACTTGACTTTGCACAATATCCTTAATTAGTTATGAAAACCAATCCATAAACAGACAAATATACACAGACTATCAAAGATAGATCAACACCTCTGAAACGAGCATCTAAATGATATGATTCAGCTTTGAACCTTGTTGTCTACAATAGGACCTTGTTGTCAAAAAGAGAATTAGGCCTTTAATGAACTGAAGAATGAATGAAAACTGAACTATCTCAATAAAACTCAAGAGAAAACCTTAGTATTGTTTTTTCCTTCTACTCTCCCCTTGTTCTTCCTTCTCATTTGGCTTTTATGCATTCGAAATAAGTTGAAGTAGTTCAACTACCTCATTTAGTTAATTTAATTAAACTAAACTAATTTTATTTTATGGGAAGTAATAATAATAATAATAATTACGAGTCTTTATTAAATAATAACTAAGTAGGTGGGACCCCTTGTGACTCCCTTTTATTTCTTAACAAAAATAAACACAATTAGACAACCAATTAAACACATGCCTCCTTGTAACTCCCATAAATTATTTCCAAAATTTGAAATTTAAATATCAGAAATATTTCAAATTATATCCAAAACATGTGAGTATCCACATTATCCAAAAAACAGTTTGTTGTCCAAAACTTTCTACAGGCTATTGTCTTCAACAAATCAACCATAAACATATAAATCAAAATCCATATTTTCCACTTTGAGAGGCAATCCTTCTTCTGTCATTGTTGTCCTATTTGGACTTCCCAGAATTAGCCTTAGGTTGGATGGAACCTTGAGGCTTAATATCACTAAAAACATGGGAGAAATCATCCCTCGGATGCATACGAGAGGACATTGATTTTGCTAAGTCACTTGAAGAAGATGAGGGGGAAGCAGTAGCTTTACCTTTGTCTTGTACATGGGGAACTTCGGTTTTAATTCGTTTGCTTGCATGGGAGGACTGAACAGGTGAGTGTGCAGGGGAAATTTGAGCATTTGGGTTTATAGGTGGAGGAGGAGGAGGCAATGACAATTTGGGCCAGCCACGATGGTGGGAGACTGCCGAATGAACAATCTTATGCCATCCATCATTTTGGGGAAATTATGGTTGCATAGATACATGGGGAGGCACAGGGATACCAGGAACATTTTAGGGCTGGAAAGGAGGCCTCTCTGGTCTAGGTTGAATTATCCCTTGCACAATGCAATTGAATAACCCATCTTGAAAAAATTGTTTCAACTCCTGAGAATCGGCATCAAAATGAATTGAGAATCTGGACCTTCTAGGCCCTCTGTTCCAGTTACCTCTACCCCTATTATTTCTGCCATCATTGCCTCTGCTGAAGAAACTCATCATGTATGCAACAATTTATTAGCAACTAGCCCTTAAGAAACCATACATGACATTCTCTTTATATGAAACAAAGTTTGGCTCATAAATTGACATAATACCCATGCAATTCAATCCATAATAATTATTTAATAATTGTCAAATGAGCAAGGAGTGAATTAGGGTTCATGTGATATCTTGGGGGATTGTAATGAGCGAAAAAATGATATCATTACAAGGAGTAAGAACACTAGCATTGCACAACAACTCATTAAATAATTGATTGTGCAATCAATACCAAAATATATTAGTTGCCACTTATTTCTATGTCATACCTTTATCACGTTAATACGGAGTTTTAAATTTATTTAATAGAACAGGGTGTGAAAAAAATGAGATTGGGATCGTGAGGGGGGTATAATGAGTGAAAAAGTGAGAGTATGAGAGGCAATAATACGGATAATGTTCATAAAACATAATTTAAATCAAACAACGGCCATAACTCTGTCCAGATCATAATCCAGTAATCATCCATTCTAAAACCAAAATCATTTAATTGTTCTTTATTTACAGACAGAATGCTTGTTGACCTCAATAAAAAAAAACAATTCAATTGCCCATAATTCTTCAATTATATCAATATTTGCATCTTATACAATAACTATGCATATATCATTGCCAATTCCACAGTAACATCATAACCATTCAAGCCACAATCCTGCATGCTCCAGTGCTAACCTTTTCCTTTTAAAACAAACACAATATGCACAGTGATTCCAATTATCCATGTCCAACATTCATCCTTTGCAATCAAATAACAATAGACACAGTACTAACCATCAATAGTTGACTTTCTAACACTGACTGACATAATCCACTGTCATCAAAACAATAATCGGGCCTGATTTAATCACACACGGGTATTCAACAATATAATCGACACCAATCTTGATTCGAAAGCAACATTTCATCAAAGAACATGTAACCTTAACCTGAGATCTATGTACATTAAACATGTACAGACTTCCTTTTAAAATAAATTCTCAATAAAAGACAGAGCCATATAATGCGTGAGGAGAATAGAAGCATATCACCACAAGCGTCTCCTTAAATCTTGATAGGAGCTAGATCACGTCTAATGGACCAATCACACACAGGTGCCTTTAAAACTTAAATGGAATCATGATCGTGTTAGGGTTTAACACAACGATGGATGGAATAACCATAATAATCCAAATAGAAAGTTCTTGGGGCTATAGATAATCCATACCCTTTCCTTTTTCAAACAAATTTATCACAAAGAAGAAATATAGAGACTTGATCAAGAGACGGTCTTTGAAGTTAGAGATCCCGTGTTTTGTCTCATGCACAAAATTTGATATCTATAAAAACTATTGTCCCAACCCATACGAATTTTCTCTTTTGTGGCTTGCCTTTCTTGACTCACACTCTTCCCCAAGCTGATTGTACTCAACCCCCATGTGCCCAATAACTTTGGGATGTGACCACTCACACCCACCCTCTTACATGTATTCAATGATTGGCATTGGGAACACTCAATGAAAAATGGGAAGGTCCGTATACGATACTCAAGTTTAGGGAAAATGGGTTAGATTAATATACATGGGCATTTCCCCCTTTGACCCCACTCTTGGTCATTATCCTAGACACTTCCCTCTCTTGTGGATTAATTCATCCCCCATCTCTTGTCCATGTCCCCTTTAGCAGTTGGATTTATCCATTCTTTCATCATAGGGGAGATAGGCTATAAAACTACTATAGCCTTCGGGTATATCACATGGCCTCTTCTAGACCCGTTGTCCAAGAATGAAAATGACTCTTACATATTTTTCCCCAAGGGTTAGGTCAATTAGTAGATTCTCTTGTGTGAAAGTGTTGAGGCCACAACAACCCCCCTTTACTTTTTATTTTACACGCAAAAGGAAAGGGGCTCCCTACTAATATTTTCAATCCTAGTGCCTAATCATCTAATGATTGAGCCTAATATTTAGTTTTGTCTACCTTGAGGGAGTTGGGGTTCTAATCTTAATTGATGGTTGTCTTGGATGAGTTTTTTGTTGATAATGTTTCTAAATGGCTAATTCAAATTATCCATCTTCCTTCTTGCATGTGGTGTTTCATGTATTCGTCTTTATGCTTTCACATGTGGATCCTACTCTTTTGTTTTGAACTCTAAGTCTGAATCATAAAATAACTAATCCTTCTTCTGAGTTGAGAATTGGCACATGCAATATCAAGACACTTAACTACAGCCACCCATGATTATTATTGAAGGAACCTAACACTCATTTATAAATTTGTCTGAAGACAAGGAATATGATATTTATGGCATATTGGCAAGTCTTCTTTTGATCGCATGACTGATCTCATTTTATGTTTTGTAGGAGCAGGTACACAGTGTCACTTCATTTGTGTGACTGCTCCAACCTTGATATGTTAGCGAGAGAATCCCTTGATTATTATCCAGAACCTTGATCTTGATTCTTACCAGGATTTCCCTTATCAGGAAGAGAATTACTTTGGTTTACAGTTTCCCTAAGATCCGAAGCTCCCAAGGCTATCATATGCACTTATCCCACAGTCATGTCCCCAAGCCTCCTCAGATTGATCTCTATTGGTCCCATTTTTGGTCTCCCCTCTCTCTGAAACCCAGGCCTAATCCCCATTGAGCTTCACAGATGTAATTCTTTGTCACGTCGTCGCCTAATGCATGTTTGCTATTTGTCGCATTTGTATCATGCATAGTGATCTGGTGTAAGGACCTTTTCCTTGATCTAGTTGTATTTCCGCTCCTCGTGATCTTAGCATGTTCACCCCCATAGATGTTCATTTTGACTAGAATGGCATGTGTTGTGTGCTTAGTTGTTGTCGATCTTCTTTTACCATTTGTCACTATTTGTGACATTGATTCATCACATGAAGTGTCCTCTTCTTCCCTTTGTTTCTTTCCATTTGTCGCAGCTAATGGCAGTGTTCTTGATCATCATATTACCTATTTTTTCTCCTTTTGGTTTCTCAAAACCTACCTGATATGCCATATTCCTAATTTTGGGCCCTAAGTGTGGAACCCTGACTGGTAGAACCCTGATCGATGGAACCAAGGGGGGCATGGAACCTTGACTTTTGTGTGATTTGGCCTAATTTCCTAACTTGTATTTTATTTTATTATTATTATTATTATTATTATTTATTTGTGTGTGTGTGTATTCATTTAGTTCACGACACCAAAGACCAGTAGTTGCTACGTCCATGGAAAACCCCCCTGAAATATGCGAGAAAACATGGGGACGTCGGGATTGGCGGGATATTGATTGTTCAACAACAGGAGCAATATACTCAACAACAAGAGTATCTTATAGACCCATTAAGGGCATCACATGTCACTTACAATGAATTGAACTTGGGTGGAGAGGATAACAACCATTTCTATTTTACCCTTGGTTTTGGAAAAACCATATGGTTTATTTGCCCATGGTTTTCCTCTAAAATTTACTTTAGATTTTTATTTTTACATAGGGGAAAACTAATTCACTTTAGATATGTATTGTTACATGGGGTAATTATTTGTTTTCTATTTTACCCTTGGTTTTGGTAAAACCATATGGTTTATTTGCCCATGGTTTGTCTCCATGGTTTTCCCCTAAAATTTACGTTAGATTTTTATTTTTACTTTAGTCTCTGATACCACTGTAGTTTTCGCAACTCAAGTTACAGGAATCAAAATCAAAGCTACAGTGGTATCAGAGCCTCGATCCTCCAAACCTGTGGAGAGATCGGTGCATGCAGAAGTACAAGGGAATTGTTATGGGTCGGAGGAAGAAAAACAGCAGTGAAACAGAGGCAGAAATGGAAGGGTCAAGAGACGACCATGAGCCTCAGGGCTTGGCTCTCTTAGTAGCCAAATTTGGTAAGTTCCAGCAAAACATGAACCGCACAGAAAGCACATTGGTCCAGCAGTTGGATGAGTATCAGGAAACCAACAGAAGGGGACAGGCCGAAATCTCTAAAACCTTGAAGAAAGTTGATGAGAATCTACAAAAAATGAACGAGAACCAAACTAGGATAACTGACCTTCTGATGCAAGTAACCCATCGAGGAAAAGATCCTGATACGTATGGGAATAAGGAGGCTAGAGGGTCCGGTGGAACCCATGAGGAAGTCAGATATAACCCGGAGAAAGCACCGAGATCCGAAGGAAGTCTTGGAGGTGGCACATTCCATGGGCAGATGGGTAGCAGGACCAATCATAGGCCATATGTGCCAGTGTTCACAGATGAACCGCTAGGCAAACACTCAGGTAGTAGATCTAACCCCAGACCATACATGCCCACATTCACAGATGAGCAAGTGCAGCATGAACAGGTTGAAGATTTTGTGGAACAATTAGCCAGGAGTACCAGGGAATACTATAGCTTGGATATGAAATTTCAAAGACAGATGTCCCTAGACTAGTATTTTCAACTCAGGTTCAGAAACTAGCCTAGGACGAACCACAGGGGCAGCTTTGAGAGGGATCTTGGAGATTCGGGCACCTGGGTTGTTCTTACCATCACCCGATCTACTATTTGGCATCTTTCTGGAGATGATTGGACATCTTTGGCACCAGGGCCGAATTGTTGAGGAGCTTCAGTTACCTAACAGAGCGTGGCATCTTCCAGCAGTGAGGGGTTTGGCACTTGGCATTGGACTTCATCTCTTCTCTAGCCTTTGGAGGCTTATTTTGTATTGTCGGGAGCATTTTGTAGCAGCTCATACTTGTTATCTATTGTCTATCATCTTGGCCATCTGTTGAGCATTCCAGATCGGCATCTCCATTGTAGCAGGTTCTTCTATTTTATGAATAAAGAAGATTTGAGATGTTTTGACTTGTCTATCTTATTGCATATGGTTGAGGTATGTTCCATGGTTATCTCTTTATGTTATTTGCTGCATACACACATATAAACACGTCAAACAAATAGATCAGCAAACTGTTTGATGAAATACCTCACTCAGAAAACGTTTTAGAAAAGACACCAAAACAATGATGATCCTTGCATAATGGCTTGGGATCATTACAGTGGTATCCGAGCTTAAAATCCTGTAAACCTGAGGGGTCTTCCATAAGGAGAGATGGATTTGTTTTACCTTGATAGAGAGAGTATGATCTATAAAGGGGAATATTACGCCCTTGGGGAGGAAACTAGGGCTCAATTGACATTCCAACGGTATTTATCTATAAAAAATCGTAGGTGGAGCAAAGAGGAGATTACATATTGGGTCAACATGGCAGAGGAAAACAAATCTATGGATATTTTGGCCTTTACTAGAGGGATTGTTGATTGTGATGAGGAATATCAAACCCTCAATGAGAATCTCAGAGGCCTAATGACATTCCATCATTTTGTATCCTATAAGAATCCTAGTTGGAGCAAATTTGAGGTTACACATTGGGTCGGCATAGCAGAGGAAAACAAAGCTATGTCAGCTAGATGGATGGAAGAACAGAGAAACCCCACGCCTAGTAGGAACACACAACCTTGCCACTATTGAAAGGGGCCGTGGGAACTTGGTCATAGGTGTAGGGATCAAAGGCACATTATTGAGGCACACCATAACAGTGATGACGAGGTGTGTGAGGATGGAGCGATAGATGTGGATTCAGAGTAGTCGGATGATGACAGTGACTCTTGCACAGAGACTAGTTATAGTGACTCTACCTTAGAGGATAGTGATGATGACTCTTGCACAGAGGCTAGTGATAGTGACTCTACCTCAGAGGATAGTGATGATGACTCTTCCACGGAGGCTACTGATGATTGCACGCTTGAGGAGGATGATGACTCTTGTGTAGTGGATAGGTAGCAGGATGGACAGGTCGATAGCACCAGTGTCTCAGCAGACACGTCACATACCGTTGATGACCTTACGCCTCAGCAGAGTAGTGACACTAGTGAGGAGTCACACGTGTTAGCACCTAGAGATGATGAGCTTCCTATGGGATCCGTGACACATATTTCACATGTTCAAACATCCATGATAGCCACGTCACATGAGGAGATCAGTGGCACGTCAGGTATGATGGATGAGCTTAGTGTGAGGGATGAACACCATGGACAGGTAGACCCACAGATCCAGGAGGAGGTACAGGGAGTACAGACAGGGGACCTTACACATACAGATCAGCCGGAGGAGATTGAGTCACAACTATTAGAGACTCCATTAGTTGAGCATATTGCAGAGGCTGACACGTTGATGGAGCACTTACTTCCAGGATCGATCTGCATTGATGAGGATGCACTTCTTAGCAGTCAGGATGACCATAGCATATGTCTGGATACATCTCTATGGGATCCAGGCGCAGATAATAGTAGCAAGTTGAGTGCACAGGAGGATATGTATACTCATACAGGATACGGTGTGAGTCAGGAGGAGATGGCATCTAGTGATGGGATGTAGTGGCATACAGGAGTACCCAGCAGAACAGTAGACAGTGGACAATTCAACACGCCATCTTATGCAGAGGGTGTTTTTGGGGATTCTAGAGTTGGCACTAGTAGGACTGACACTAGCAGTGAGGGGTTTGAGATGGCACCTCAGTATGACCATGATCAGGAGTCACACCACTTTGCAGCACAGTTGAGAGTTAGTGAGGCTATGATCAGGGAAGCCACTAGACGTATTAATGACATGCATGCAGTGATGGCAGATTACTGTTGGAGAGCATCAGTGGCACAGGGTAGCTCAGATGGAGGATTTTCCATGGATGATTTTCACACTCTCTGGGAGAGAGTATCTGTGATAAGGACTGACTACCAGCAGTTGTTGATAGACAGGGATTATCTATTGAGGGTTGGTGAGGTGTATCATGAGGCTCTAAGGGAGCAGGAGTTGGAGATGGACCGACTCACTCAGGAGTTGGAGAGCACTCGAGGATTATTGAGAGGCACACAGACAACCCTTCAAGAATCAAAGTCTAGGACAGATGAGTCTCTTGAGGAGATCCATCAGAGATCCACTTCATCTGTCTTAGTGGACACTCAGATGTATCAATCAGTCACATTAACAGAGGGTGTTGATGATCTAGTAGAGGAGCACCCGTTGATGGGGGACACTTCCATTTGTGTCGTGGGAGTGGTTGATCTCCATATAGAGATTGATCCAGCCATACGCCCAGGATCTATGATGCAGCATGAGTTTGTGGGAGATGACAGGAGTATGCCAGAGCATACAGTGATGGGTGATAGCTCCCAGAGTCATGACGAGATGTATGGTGGCATTCAAAGGGGTATAGTGCCTTGCAGGGAGGAGACACACCTAGGGGAGCATGCAGATGTCAATCCTTTGTAGCAGCACCTAGTTATGAGAGATCACCTTCACCATTTTAGCAGTTGCATGGGAGATGAGAGATGGAGGTTGGTTTACCAGCAGTTGGAGGAGTTGCTTCCGATTGTACCTGATGATTAGGGGTTAGTGATGACTACAGGCGAGCAGTTATCATGGATACCGATGGACGAGCTTCTGGTCAAATCCTTGGGATTGACCAAAGCATGTGACGCCTTCCAGTCCTACAGTCAGTTTTTGATGTTTCTATTAGCCTGTCCTGGCACTTTTATCATAGACAGAAGCATGAGGAGGGATAGGCTGTGGTTGAGGGCATGGAGAGTGAGTAGGCCGAGACTACATGATAGGAGTACTTTTACGGCATACAGCAGGTCAGAGGTGGACTGTGTTAGGCAGACAGTTGAGACTTGGTATGTGACGGTGAGCATCATAGACCAGGTGATGACAGATGAGCGCAGAGGGCTTCAGACAGTGATCAGTCCAACACAGGAGCAGCCAGTGGAGACTAGAAGTGATAAACTTCCAACTTTACCATGGGATCCGGGTGTTCATTTGGCTAGCAGGATGTTTGACTACATGGTGACCCAGGGTGCACCAGAGAGTCACACACTCCACCTTGGTTTGGTTTGGAGTGGGTCTACAGGTACTTGTCTTATGGGGCGAGATCTTTTCTTCCACGTGATCATCATGATAGGGCATGTAGATGTTTGGATAGGTACTTCTGCTACAGAGGTATCTTCACTGATACAGTTTCTGGGCAACAGGTCCAATGGTCACAGGTATTTTAGCAGGAGGACCCAGGAGAGGAGGGTTCAGGATGTATGCAGAGGGAAGACAATCATGGTCGGAGTAGTGCAGTGTCAGCATGAGGATCTTCGACCGAGGTTAGCATGGGACCCAGGGATTCCAGGATTGAGCATTTCATTGGCCGACAGAGGAGAGTGGACCATTGCAGGGGAAAGTTATTCTAACTTTCCATTTAGCGTCAGTGTTGAGGGGAGCACAGCGCTTGAGCGTGTCTCATGGAGGTTTTGCAGTACCTCATTCTGGCATCAGTATGTGCAGTTGATGGAAGCCGTGTGGATCTTGGTAGAGACTAGGAGGATGGACTCACTCCGGGATGAGGCCATGTTTCAGGTACAGGAGACTCACAGAGTTGGTGTATTTCAGGATTATGCGTCCCAGGGACTATTAGTTCATGACTTGATATGGGACCCAAGGGGCAGGATATGTGATTGTTCATCTTCTGATGGGTTTTACTATACAACCCACAGGTGGACATGGGATCCTAGTATTTTATTTGAGATGATTTGGTTATTGCTTGAGGACAAGCAATTTTCTAGCAGGGGGGACTGTAATGTCCCCACTTTGGGACATCATCACAGGGCAGAGATTTATGATGACCAGAGTAGCCAGATGGATGTTATAGAGAGTACAGGGGTATTTGAGAGGCATTGTGGGGTCCATCTTGCTTTGATGATCATATTCCATAATTATGATCCATTCCGCACAGGTTGGCTTTGGTTTCGTTGCATTCCGACGATTTCCATGATTTTGACTATTTTGAGCTATAAGTCAATGGAATTCACTTAAGAGGTCATTTTGGGCACATTACTTGGAGGAACCTCTCAGTGTAATAGCTCATTGGAATCGGGAGGAGAAACACTACAGGATGGGATGGCTAGAAGTGACTTTCAGTGGCCAGGGAAGCCACAAGGAGAGAAAATGAGCTTTTCAAAGGTAAAAGGGTTAATTAATTAATTAAAGTGATTTAATTAATTAATTAATTATTAATAAAATGAAAGTCACTTCAGAGGGACAAGGTGAGCCAAAAAGTATAAAGGAAAGGCAAGGGCCTCTTCTAATTCATTCATGTATGTTTATCAGTTTGATATCTGGCTTTAACTAGTGAGCCCATCTCTTGGGGGTTTTGAGGGTTTTGACTTAACAAACCCTAGAGGACGATTTGGTGGTGAAAGATTCCACCTAGCTTGTCCCAAGCTTGGTCTCGAAGCTGCAACACGCTCCCACACCATTCTAGTTCCAAATCTACTCAGTTGCAGGAGGATTCCACATCAGTTGCTTATGCAGATAGAGAGAGGGCGCACCAGTTGGGGGTTTCCAACAAGGGGGGCGCACCATTCATTGAGGAGGGATTTGTCCTAGCTGAGGAGAAGGGATTCTGGGAATTCCATGTATTGGGTTTCCTTTGCAGGTGTCTTGGCATCATTCTTGGTGGTTTTCCGGAGTCTTTCAGTGGAGGATCAATTTGCATTAAGAGTAGGACGTTTTCCCAAGGGGAGGGCACACCATTATTTGGAGGGTAGCTAGATCTAAGGATCTAGCAGGTATTTGAGGATTTGAGCACTTGGGTTCTCATTGCAGCATCCTGGTCTATCATTGTGGAGAGTTTCATATCATTTGGAGGCCTCCTTCATCAGGGCTAAATTATCTAGGGCTTTAGTGATCCAGTGGGGTGCACCATTCAGCGGAGGAGTTCAGATCTACAGAGGTTGAGAGGGATCTTGGAGATTCAGGCACCTCGGTTGTTCTTACCATCACCTGATCTACTATTTGGCATCTTTCTGGAGGTGATTGGACATCTTTGGCACCAGGGCCGAATTGTTGAGGAGCTTCAGTTATCCAGCAGAGCATGGCATCTTCCAACAGTGAGGGGTTTGGCACTTGGCATTGGCCTTCATCTCTTATCTAGCCTTTGGAGGCTTATTTTGTATTTTCATGAGAATTTTGTAGCAGCTCATACTTGTTATCTATTGTCTATCATCTTGGCCATCTGTTGAGCATTCCAGACCCGCATCTCCATTGTAGCAGGTTCTTCTATTTTATGAATAAAGAAGATTTGAGATGTTTTGGCTTGTCTATCTTATTGCATATGGTTGAGGTATGTTCCATGGTTATCTCTTTCTGTTATTTTCTGCATACACACATATAAACACGTCAAACAAATAGATCAGCAAACTGTTTGACGAAATACCTCACTCAGAAAATGTTTTAGAAAAGACACCAAAACAGTGATGATCCTTGCATAATGGCTTGGGATCATTACAAATGGGTTAGGAAATGCGCTAGCAGTTGCAACTCAAGCTACAGGAGTCAAAATCAAACCAGCAAGAGCACAATAGAAGGATGAGATAGAGGATAGAGAAACAAGACAATTTTAATCAGCAGACAAACACCAAAAATGCCTAGAAACATCTCAAGGAATAGAAGAAGATGAAAATGGGCGAAGTTAACAATATTTGTATATGAATATCATTTGTAAAACACATGAGGGTGAAAATAACCACCCAAGAGTCTCTTCATCTTCTGTTTGTAACTCCCGCATATTCATTTTTTAAAATGTAAAAGAATTTTGAAATGTAAAATAACGAAACAAAAGGGAAAAATAAATGAACAACCACGAGAGCTTAAGAGTCCCTCTTGTTTTATAAAAGAGATCTCATTGAATGGAAGAAGGGACTTTTTCCCTTTGTAAAATAAATATGGTACTATTACTTATGAATGGATAAAGAGCAAGAGGCATTCTGCAAATTTGTGATTTTGGTAGATGTACATGAGACTATTCTTTGTGCATTTGTATTCTACCTGAGTAGCATAGAATTCTTTTGTATGAACTATTTCTTCACTCTATTCTATATGCTGATGTTGTCATATGTTTCCTTATGAGTACAAAAATAATGTTATGAATGCATTGTACAACTAATTGTTTATGTATATATAGCATTGTTGTTATCACTTATCATTAGCATACATGAATTGTTTATGATTATGATGGTATTATCTTTCATTGTACTCATTTTTTTAGTTTTTCTCCCAGGACAAGTTAGTAATAGTTAGATTAGATTAGTTTTCATTTAGTTAGATTAGACTTAGGATTAATTGGAATTCTTCGGGGGACTATTAGTTGTCTTTCCCTTTTTTTCTTATTTTCGTGATGAGTGGCAACTAGGCCCACATACTAGTCAGAAACACTACACCAAACGAGAGTAGGTCTAATTGGGACCTGCCATCGGGTGTTCTCCTTTACCTGCTTGACATGCCATTTGGACCCGTCAATAGAAAGTTAATGGAGGTATTAGGATCAAATCTTATTGATTATTTTGATGTTACCTATGAAAGGAATGGGATGGGTATGGCACACTAGTTCTTGTGGACATCTAAAAAGGCTCCAACATGAATTGCCTAAGGACTCATTCATGTTTGGACTAACCTTGGGAGTTATACTTTATTTCCTCACATGCAGAGATGTGATATAAAACTACTATTGTGTTCAAGTATATGGTGCAACCTCTTCTAGACCCATTATCCAAGGCTGAAAATACCTCTTAGATTTTAAAATCCCCAAGGATTAGCTCAATCATTTGAACTGTTTTCTTGGATAATGTTATTGACAGGTAGGCCATAGGTCATAGGTTCAAATCCAATCAAATCCCTCAAGGTTAATAGAAATTATTATGGTTATCATTTATTCTCCCTCCATCTGGATATTCTAGGGAAAAGGCAAGGATATCACAAGGTTTTCCTTGGATATGTGTGTGTGTGTGTACCCCAAGAGTTAGCTCAACTAGTAGATGCTCTTTTGTGAAATTCCAAAGAGGTCTCAAGACTCAATCCCATTAAGTCCCTCAAAGTTAGCAACCAGTATTTTGGCTAGTGGTTACTACCATCCTCCATCCCAAAAATTAGGGAAGAATGGGGCAATTTGTGGGAGTAATGTACAAGTGTCCTCACTTGAAATGCTTGATAGACGACAAGTGGGGGACTATATTTATCTAAAAATGTATTTGTGTTTGTGTGTGTAAGAGAGTGCTTAAACATATCTCTATTTTATTACCAATATGTTGCAGGACTATGTAACACTCTACATTGGTAATTGAATACATTATCTTATCCCTTGTGCATTGAATACTCAACATTAATATATGTAACTATTCATGGTGTTTTTAATAGAAAATGATTTAATATTTCTTATAAGTGGATGTTGTCAACATCTTTATATTTGGCAATCCATGATACCTTATGTGTGAGAATTCATTATATTACTATCTATACTTATTTTATTTTTTAGAAAAGTTTAATATCAACATTATTCTTAGGATTATCATACCCATGTATATTGCCTTTTATCTACACTTCCCAGAGAATTATATGCTACAATTCTCTCCAATTGATAAGCAGTTCCTCTTAAATGGTTTATGGTATATTGAAAGATTCCTCTTAAATGGGTTATAACATGTTGGCACGCCCATTCCGAGGAACAATAATTCCATTGGGCAGTGCTGACCTGAAGATCTCGTCGCAGAAGTTCAAATGACGAGTGAATTGGATGATACAGTTCCTGCTCAGCGCAGCCTTGCATCAATTGACACCTAAGCTTGAAATCGCTTGCAAAGATTCCAACAGAAAATCGCTTCTAAAGAATTGTCCAACAATCCGTCTGTAAAATCCTCAAATGATCTGAAGGAAATCTTGGCCAAGATTGTGAGCTATTTATTTTTTGAATGCCAATAATAATAAATTAATATTTTTGTTTGGCCTATTAAACTAAAGAAAGAAAGCGCAGCAGAAAAGTGGAATATGTAATTGACAAAAGAAAATTGTTTCTTGGAGTTGGAAACAGACTATGAAAAGTGGAATATGTAATTGACAAAAGAAAATTGTTTCTGGGAGCTAGAAACAGACCACTGTAATTTTTTAAATTGACGATATTTGTAACTTGAAGTAAAATTTAACTCAAAAATAAATAGAGTTTTTACTTCAAAGGACGCAAGAGCCAAATTTAATTTTGATGTAATTACTTCAACGGAGCAAGAGCTTAGATTGATATCAAGTTTTGAAAGCTTTAAATAAAGCAAAATTGTAAAATTTATTTTTTTCCTTATTTACGAAAAATAAAGAGAGTTGATGATAAATTGTCAAGCAAGAAATGCAGAGAGAGAAAATAGAACAGAAAACGGTATATTAGAATATAAGAAGAAGAGTACAAAGCGAGTACATGAAGAAGTACTATGCAAAGGGAAATAGTTGAGCTAAATAGGCTCAAGCAAATGAAGAATATAAAGTACAGCTGGCAGTGTACAGTAAGCCTGTCGAGGTTACATTATATTTAGCACTCCCTCTTAAACTCAACAGTTACAAATATCAGCACTGATTATACATAAGTGTTGTCTCTAAAAATCAAAAACCGATTTTCCTAGTGGCTTTGTAAAGATATCAGCAAGTTGATCTCGAGAACCACAAAATTGTAGTGCAATATCACCATTATTGACTAGCTCGCGTATAAAATGAAAACGAGTGTCAATGTGTTTGTTTTTCTTGTGAAACACATGATTTTTAGATAAAGCAATTACTGAAGTATTGTCACAGAAAATAGGAGTTGGATTATTTTCTGTATGTGACATATCTTTCAATATTCTTCTCAGCCACACAGCTTGACAAGAAGTTGAGGTAGCAGCGACATACTCTGCCTCTGCAGAAGATATTGAAACAATTTGCTGCTTCTTTGATGCCCATGAGATCAAATTTGTGCCCAGTTGAAAAACATGTCCAGGCGTGCTTTTCCTGTCATCTAGGTTGCCTGCAAAATCACTGCTTGTGTAACCAAAAAGTTGATTACTATCAGATTTAGTGTACCATAAGCCAAAATTGAGAGTTCCTGCAACATATCTCAAAATTCGTTTCACCATTTTCCAATGAGAATCTTTGGGCGATTCCATGAATCTGGAAACAAGGCTGGCTGCATACATAATGTCAGGCCTAGTTTCTGTAAGATACAATAATCTGCCTACTAAACTTTTGTACAAGGTAGAGTCCACTGTAGGACCTTCATCTTTCTTGTTCAATTTTGTGCCTAGGGGTATAGGGGTTTCTGCTGGATTGCATTCTTCCATGCGAAATCTTTTGATGATGTCTGCTACATACTTTTGCTAACAGACAAAAATGTCTTTGGTTGATTGATCAACCTCAATCCCTAAAAAATATTTCATTATGCCAAGATCTGTCATCTCAAACTCAGATTGCATGGCATGTTTAAAATTGGTTAACTCAAGATTTCCAGTATAGATCATGTCATCAACATATAAGTATACAATCAAAATTTTACCGTGTTGATTTGTTTTGGTGTAAAGAGTTGGCTCATTTTGGCTTCTGTTGAAACCACTTTTGATCAGGTAAGTGTCAATTATGTTGTACCAAGCTCTTTGAGCTTGCTTTAAGTCATACAAGGGTTTCTTCAACCGATATACTTTGGCTGGCTGCTCTTGTACTTCAAATCCAGGTGGTTGATCGACATACACCTCTTCTTCTAAGAAACCATTCAGGAATGCTGACTTGACATCCATTTGGTATACTGGCCATTTGTGTTGGGCTGTTATGGCCAATAGAGTCCTTACAGTGTCTAGTCTTGCTACTGGAGCAAAAGTTTCACCATAATCAATACCAAGTTGTTGTGAGAATCCTTTGGCAACAAGTCTTGACTTGTGTTTTTCGATCTTCCCTTTTTCATTGAGTTTAGTTTTGTAAACCCACTTGACACCAATACTCTTCTTGTGACTTGACAAATCAACAAGATCCCATGTCTTGTTCTTCTCAATGGAGTCAATTTCTTGGTTCATGGCTTGAACCCAATGTGGCTCCTTAGCTGCTTCCTTAAAAGATGTAGGTTGACATGACATTAGTGCAAAAAGATTGTGTTGTTCAGAGTCATCCAACTGTTGATGGATTTCTCTCAAACTTCGAGTTCTCTGATTTTGTGGTTAAGAGAATGATTCTCTGCTGGAAGTTGAGTTATCCTGAGAATTTTCAGGTTGTCTTTGTACTTGCAATCTTGGAAGAATGGTTTGAGGTACTTGCTGTCCTGAATTTTCTGCGTTTTCAGAACTTGGCAACGATGGATTTTGACTGTCCATCTGCTGATTTTCTGAATCATTCCAGAATTGATTTTCCAGAAATTTTACATCTCTGTTGAGAATTAGTTTCTTGGTGATTGGATTGTAAAGCCTGTAAGCTTTAGATGTTTCACTATATCCAGTGAAAATACATTTCTCACTTCTGTCATGAAGTTTCTTCCTTAATTCGGAAGGTATGTGAGCGTATGCTATGCATCTGAATGTCCTTAGATGCGCAACATTGAGCTTTGTCCCACTCCATGCTTCTTGGGGAACTTTCATCTTTAGACTTGTGGTTGGAGATCTATTCAAGAGATAAACTGAGCATGCTACTGCTTCAGCAAAAAAAATATTTGACAAACTTTTCTCTTTGAGAAGTGTTCTTGCCATATTCATTATTGTCTGATTTTTTTTTCAGCGACTCCATTCTGTTGTGGAGTATACCTGGTTGTTGTTTGCATGATAATGCCTTGTGATTTGCAGAAATTTGCAAATTATCTAGAGTTGTATTCTCCTCCTCCATCTGACCTGAGTGCTTTAATATATTTGCCACTCTGTTTTTCATCTTCTGCCTTGAATTCTTTGAATTTTGCAAAAGTTTCAGACTTGTGTCTGAGAAAATAGATCCATATTTTTCTACTGAAATCATCAATAAACGTTAGAAAATAAAAAGCTGCCACCTATGGACTCTGTTTGCATTGGTCCACATAGGTCAGTGTGAACAAGTTCAATATGTTGTTTGGCTTGATTGGAAGACTATGGAAAACTAGTTCTCTTATGTTTTCCAAGTATGCATGACTCACATGGGGGAATTTTCTCTTTAAATATAGGAAGACCTTTGACCATGGAGTTCTTATGAAGAAGACTTAGACTCTGAAATGGTAGATGTCCAAATCTTGTATGCCAAACCATTGTTTCATTCAGGGTAGATGCACTATGTGCATATGGTTGACTCAGATTTGCAGTTATGAGGATAAGGGGAAACATCTTATTCGAAGTCATATGGATTTCAGAAATCAATTCTCTGCTGGGGTTTTTGTCATATATTTTGCATGATGCTCCCTCAAAAAGTACCTTATATCCATGTTCAATGAGTTGTCCTACACTTAGCAAATTATGTTTCATATCTGGAACATGATAGACATTGTTTATGTCTTTCTTTACATTTTGTTTAGTAAGAATAGGAACAGTTACTTTTCCTTGAACTTTGACTAAAGAATCATTTCCAAGTGTAATATCATATGAGAGTGAAGAATCAATGCATGAAAGTAAATCTTTGTTACCTGTCATGTGATTGTTGCATCCATTGTCTAGCAACCAGAGATCTTTAGGTTGTTGTTCAGTCTTGTGGCACAAAAGAAACATACCTGCTGAGTTTTCTCCCGTGTGATCTGACACATGTGCTCTGCCTGAGAGCTGATCTGTTTGCTTCTTCCTGCATTTAGATTCATAGTGCCCATACTTTTTGCAGTAATATCATTGTATGCTTGATTTCTCATTTGATCTTCTCCCTCTGCCTCTTTGAGGCTGAAAACTCTGATTCTGATTTTGCTGTATGTGTGCTTGGAAGTGTTGATTCGGTTGTTGTTGTCTGTGTCCTCCACTGGAATGAGGATTTTTGTGACTTCTCCCTCTTCCTTGGTGATCTCTGCCTCGCCCTCTGCCTCTCCCTCTGCTAAAGGAAAATTGTGTTTTGAAAGCATTGGCGATTGACTCATATGTGAGATGCAGTCTGGTCTCATGTGTCACCAGAGAACCAATTAGTTCATCTGTTGAAAAACATGACAGATCCTTGGATTCAAGGATTGTTGTTACAAACATTTCGAATTTCTTTGGTAAACTTCTGAGAATTTTCTCAACAATTCGTTGACCAGTGATGGTTTCACCAGTCAGTCTGATTTGCTTCACAATGCCCATGACTCTGGTCATGAACTGATCCATATTTTCGGACTCTATCATCCTTAGAGTCTCGAATTGTGTTCTCAAGGTCTGCAGTTTAACTGTTTTGACCCTGTCATTTCCTTGGTAGGAAGATTTAAGGATGTCCCAGGCCTGTTTTGAAGTACCAGCGCCTATGATTTTGGAGAAAATCGAGTCATCCACAGAATTTTGAATCCAAAATTTAGCTTTATTTTCTCTGTTTCTCTGCGTTGCCTGAGCAATTTTCTGCGGATTAGTCATGGCAGACAGGTCTGTTGGATCTGGTTCCACATATCCATGATCCACTAGATCCCAGCACTCTTGTGCTTGCAAGAAGGATCTCATCTGAAGAGACCAGAACTCATAGTTCTTTCCAAAAAGAATTGGACACTGAGTTGGTCCTAAATTGGTAGACGTCGTCATCTTTTAAAGAATTCAGCAAAAAATAAAAAAAAAATCTTACTTACCTGTCTCCTGCCTGTAATTTGCAGTGGCTTCAGAACTCTGTGATTCGAGATTTCGCGAGTTTTGGCTTCACGATTCTGACTTCGGGACTTCGTTATACGAGTTCTCCGAATTCTTGTCTCTCCAGCTTCCGATCGCCGAAACACCGAAGAGGGCTTAACGACCTTAGATTGGTCCTCTGTCTCCGAACAATGTGACCACATGCCTAAAGGTTAAAGCGTTGTTGGCTTTTCGCGAATCGGAGAATAGCGATGTGATGCAGGAGCATCGCCAACTCAGCAAGTATGGAGCCAGTGCATGTGTTTTTTTTTTAAACACATGACATATAAGCTAGATAACTTTTTGAATTTTCATTAAATATGAAGCGCAATATCCTTCAAGGAAACATTTATGAAGGAGCGCCTGTTGTATTGTATCAGACCTCGAGCCTTACGCTCTTGTCTAAATTAGATAGGAGGCATTTATTAGAGTTAATGCAGGTAGATAGATGTTTAATTCTAGATTAGACAGTTTTAGAGTCTGAGAAGGAAAACGGATATAGACACCCTCACTTGTACATTGTAACGAGAATTCAGAATCATTCATTCAGGAGCAAGAGGAGAGAGCAAGCAGAGAATTTGTGAAGAATACCCATGTACAGATGTTTTTGAATTAATAGAAGAGAGTCTTTGATTCAATCTCATGGTTGGTGTTGTTTCTCTGTGTATGTTGTTTATGAACTCATGAATGTTTGTTTTCTTGTCATGCATTTGTTTTGAATATGTTGTACTTAAGGTTTCAGAGGTTTAACTGAAGTCTGAGAGAGGAGAGAATAAGTTTCAATTGTTTCTCTGTTTGAGCCGGGAGATTCCTGCATAGAGTGCAGTTGAATTCATCCGCATAGAGTGCGTTGATGAGGCTCGACAGTTAAACCCTTATTCTCATTCACCCAGAAGTTGGTTTGGGTTGGTAGATTCGTGCAGGAGAAGTGCAGGCTGAACTTGAAGTCTCAGTGGCTAATCTGAGCAGAAGAAGGCAGAGACTGTTGTCGCCAGAAGTGTACAGAGTCTGAAAGATTCAACACTTTGAGCGTTGTTGAAGGTTAAGTACGAGAAGTGTGTGCAAAGTCTCTGAAGGAGTCACAGTTGACAAACTCAGGAGGGATAGTTCCTTTGTGATACTGTGGAGACGGACCCAGGAGAAGGTTCAAACAGGAAGGATCTCTAGAGCAGAAGAATTCCTCAAGGAGGAGGAATCGACGATCAAGATTCGCAAGGAAGATTCGCGATAACCCGTCGACCGTCAGATCTTGGTGAAATTGTGAGGGGTTTAGCCTTAGGCGCAGGAGGAGCCCAAGAGTCATCGTAACTTCAGCCATCGGGATATCGGAGGTTCCGTGGTAGTGGGACTTTTGAAAAATGAAATCACGATTTGCAATTTCCCGAAGAGATTAGGACCGTAGATCCTGAGCTGGACACGTGTTCGCAATCCGGAGAATCAGGATTCAGAATTCAGGATTTCCCAGTGCAAAGAGATCGCAACATGTGAAATCGCGATCATGTGATTCCCGATAGAGAAAGAGAGAGAAGGTAACGTGGCAAGGAAGAGAGTGCACGTGCGTATCGGAGTTTGGGGTTCGGAGATTGGTGGTGCGAGTGAACCGTGGCATCGTGTGTGCTGATTTCCCGATAGGGAAATCCCCGACAGGAACAAGGGAGCATCGGCATCGAGACCCATCGGGGTTCGGGGTTTTGGATAGCACGAGGAACGTGCCCACAAGAATCGCGACAACGCGAGACCCGATTTCCCGAGAAGATTGTCGGGAGATCAGTAGAGTATCATGTGGGTGACAAAAGGTTCTGATACGGGATCTGAAGGGCATTGTAGCTCTTCGGGCCTGAGAAGAAGAAGGTCCTGGTGGGAGTAGACGTGCCCGGGGTGGCGCATTTGCAACAAGTGGTATCAGAGCGGGAGAAGAGTTCTCTTTGTTTTCGGTAGCAGAGAGAAGAAATTTTCACCATGCCGCCGAGAAGAGGTAGACAATCACCCAATCTAGAGGGGGAAAGAGAAATGTCCAGAGAAATAAGTAGCCAAGGACAGAATGTAGAGATGGAAAGGGAAATATGAAATCGTCGTGCTAGAATGGAAGATATGGAAGCAGCGCAAAGACATACAGCCAATACTGGAGATCTAAGTGACTCCGAAGGTGAAGCTGAAGCTGTACCACAAGAAGAGGTCGCAGCAGAGGATGCATCAACTGCGTGATTGATAAAAGCTATCGCCAGGATGAGTTCCAAGACCAAAATGGATATTCCAGCTTACGAAGGAAGCTTGGATGCAGAAGAGTTGCTAGACTGGATCAGAGCTCTTGATACCTACTTCGACTATGAAGATATCGAAGAGGATAAAAAGGTAAGGCATGCTGTCACAAAATTGAAGGGACATGCAACATTATGGTGGGACGAGGTTCAGGCAGACAGACGTTCCAAAGGAAAAAAAAAAGATTAAAAGCTGGGATCGAATGATTGCTAAGATGAAGACAAAATGCATCCCCAGAGATTACCAGATCACATTGTTCAGGCGAATGCAGAACCTGAGATAGAAGTTGATGACGGTGAAGGAGTACACCGAAGAGTTTTACAAGCTCAACATCAGAGCAGGTCATCGGGAGAGCGATGATGAGAAGGTATCCAGATACCTGAATGGTCTGAGATACGACATTCAGGATGAATTATGCATGGCAACTATTAGAACGGTTGAGGATGCTTACCAGATGGCTCTGAAAGCCGAGAAGAAGCTGAGCCGTAAGCAAGGTCAGCGAGGGTGAGGTAGAAGTCAACCCAGAGGCAAGGCAGTTGCCTAAGAGAAATTTCAGAAGCCCAAGGAGGAATGGAAGAAGCCTCAGGGTAAGATTGAGAGAGGTGGAACCTCACAGCGAGGACAGCAATATGCTGAGCCGAGGAGACAGCATACAGAGCAGGATGGCGGATATGCTGACGCGAACACTTTTCCTCGTACCAGAAGTAGGGGAAGAGGCAAAGGAGGAATCATCACATGTTTTACATGTGGAAAGGATGGACATAAAGCCGTTGATTGTCCAGACAGGAAAACGGATAGAGGAGAAACTCACATCGCTGAGGCGCGGAGGCGTGATGTTGAGAATGAAGACACTAAAGCAGGAAGGTCGTTGATGGTGCATAAGGTTCTCTTAACGCCCGAGAAAGAGGTGGAGGACACAGCTCAGAGAAGCTGACTATTCAGGACTACATGCAAAACCAAGGGTTGGAAATGCAAGGTCATTGTGGACAGCGGAAGCACCGATAATATTGTTTCGACCGAGATGGTAGAGAAGCTGGAGCTGGAGACGACTGATCACCCGAGTCCATACAAGGTTTCATGGTTGCAGAAGGGACATCAGGTGAGTGTCACTAAACAATGTTTAGTTGATTTCAAAATGGGTGAATATAAGGATAAGGTCCTATGTGATGTCATTCCCATGGATGTTTGTCATGTATTGCTGGGTAGACCATGGCAATATGACCGAAATGTGGTTCATGATGGGAGAATGAACACATATACTTTGGAGAAGGATGGGAGGACACACAGATTCTTCCAAAAAAGGATGAGGAGGTGAAGCCGGAAGTAAGCAGTACCATACTTCTCATGAGTGGGAAAGAACTTCTCACGGAGATGAAGAAGAAGGAAGATCCACAATTCTTTGTGGTCAGGAAACCGAGAATTGTCCTGACTAGCACAAGAGTGGATGACTTACCGGATGAGATTCAGGAACTGTTGGGAGAGTTCGTTTATATCATCGTGAACGAACTACCTCGTTTGTTGCCACCGATGAGGAGTGTGATTCATCACATCGATCTCATACCCGGAGCCAGTTTACCGAATAAGGCTGCATACAGGTTGACATCGCAGGAAAATGAAGAGGTAAAGAACCAGGTCCATGATTTATTGGACAAAGGATTGGTCAGGGAAAGCTTGAGTCCATGTGTTGTTCCGACAGTGCTTAGTCCAAAGAAAGATGGAGGCTGGAAGATGTGCACTGACTCTAGAGAGATAAACAAGATAACCATTAGGTACAGATTTCCACTGCCGAGAATGGATGATCTGATGGATTGCCTGAGTGGGGCAAATTATTTTTCAAAGATTGATCTCAAGAGCGGATATCATCAAATTCGCATGAGGGGAGGTGATGAATGGAAGACAACATTCAATACAAACGAAGGTTTGTATGAATGGTTGGTCATGCCGTTTGGCTTGACAAACGCGTCGAGCACATTCATGAGGCTGATGAATGAAGTCCTAAAGGAATTCATCGGAAAGTTTGTAGTCGTATATCTGGATGATATATTTATCTACAGTAAGACGAAGGCTGAACATTTGAAACATTTGGCCATTGTGATGAGGAAGCTACAACAAGAGAAGTTGTTGATCAATATGAAGAAGTCTTCATTTATGCAGACAGAGCTCATTTATTTGGGTTTTGTTATCTCAGCGAATGAGTTAAAGATGGATCCAGAAAAAGTGGAAGTGATCAAAAATTGGCCATCACCAAGAAATGTTTTCGAGGTGAGGAGTTTCCATGGACTGGCTAGTTTCTACAGAAAATTCATTAGGAACTTCAGTGGAATTAGCGCAGCGATGATGGACACAGTGAAGAAGCGACACAAGTCTTTTCATTGGACAGCAGAGGCTAAGAAAAGCTTCAATCTGTTGAAGCGGAAGATCACAGAGCAACCAATTATGGTGTTGCCTGAATTTCAAAAGACATTTCAGGTGAAATGTGATGCCAGCGGATATGCTATAGGAGCGGTCCTGAGTTAGGAGGAAAGACCAGTTGCATATTACAGCGAGAATTTGGATGAAGCAAAGTTGAAATAATCCACGTATGATAAAGAGTTTTACGCTATCATACAGGCATTGAAGAAGTGGAGGCATTATTTGATCCCAAAAGAATTTGCATTGTACAGCGATAATCATGCATTGCAGTTTGTGAGTCAACAAGATAAGTTGAACCAGAAGCATGCAAAATGGGTAGAATATATGCAGAATTTCACATTTGTGATAAAACACATTTCAGGAACTACTAACAAAGTGGTTGATGCTTTGAGCAGGAAATGTTTACTGTTGCAGGAATTCAGAGTTAAGACATTGGGTTTGGAAATCTGAAGGACATGTATGCAGGAGACGCAGATTTTGCAGAAGCGTATGAAGAAGTTGAGAATCCCGTTCTCAGGGATCGGAGCCCATGGACAGATTTCATGATCCAGGAGGGATTGTTGTTCAGAGGCAACCAATTATGCATTCTGAATTGCTCCATGAGGGAAAACCTGCTAAAGGAGAAACATAGCGGTGGATTAGCAGGACACTTTGGTCACGATAAGACATTCGAAAAACTGAGTGAATCATATTTTTGGCCAGGGATGCGAGCAGATGTTAAATTATTTGTTGACAGATGCAGGATTTGTCAACATTCGAAAGGTAGAAATCAGAACACGGGTTTTTATCATCCATTGCCTATACCCGAGAGGCCATGGGAAGCAATAAGCATGGATTTTGTATTGGGTTTGCCGAGGACGCAGAAAGGGGTTGATTCCATCTTTGTGGTGGTGGACAGGTTTTCTAAGATGGCACATTTTATTCCATGTCAGAATACCAGCGATGCGACGCACATCGCAAACTTGTTTTTCAAAGAGATTGTCAGACTTCATGGATTACCGAGAAGCATAGTCTCGGACAGGGATACCAAATTCATAGGTCATTTTTGGAGGACGCTATGGAAGAAGCTAGGGACAAACTTAGCGTTTAGTTCAGCTTACCATCCGCAGACAGACGGAAAAACGGAAGTGGTCAATAGGAGTCTGGGAGACTTGCTGAGAAGCTTGGTGACGGAGCACCATAGCAGCTGGGACAATGTATTTCCACAGGCAGAGTTTGCATACAACGATTATGTGAATCGAAGTACAGGTAGAAGTCCATTTCAGATTTTGTATGGGACACAACCGAGGGGAGTTTCTGAACTCAGGGAGTCAGAACAGACTGCGACTAGCAGTGCGAGCGCAGAAGAATTCGCTGAAGCGATGAAGGAACTTCACAGTAAGGTGAAGCAGCGACTGCAAGATTCCAATCAGGAGTATAAGCGCAGGGCGGATCAGCGAAAGAGACAACTTCAGTTCGAAGTTGTTGATTTGGTTCTAGCACATTTGAGGAAGGAAAGGTTCCCAAGGGGAACGTACAATAAACTGAAAATGAAGAAAATCGGACCTTGCAGAGTCCTGAGGAAATTTGGAGAAAATGCTTACGAGATTGAGTTGTCGGATGGCATCGGGATATCTCTGATATTTAATGTTTCGGATTTATACCCATATAAGGCTGGAGAAGCAAAGACTGGAACTGAGGAACCAATGATCCAGTGGCAGAAGCAATTACCAGTTGCAGAGAAACCGTAGATGGAGTGCATACTAGACAAGCGAGTGGGAAAGAAGACCAGGCGAAAGCAGTATTTTGAGTACCTGGTGAAATGGAAGAATCACCCAGTCGAAGATGCTAGCTAGAAAATGAAACAATGATACAGGAGCATGGACAGACTGTGCAGGAGCTCATGGACAGGAGCCCATGAAAGTTTTCAAGCCGAGGAGTATGATGCAGGAGCATCGCCAACTTAGCAAGTATGGAGCCAGTGCATGTGTTTTTTTTTAAAACACATGACATATAAGCTAGATAACTTTTTGAATTTTCATTAAAGATGAAGCGCCATATCCTTCAAGGAAACATTTATGAAGGAGCGCATGTTGTATTCTATCAGACCTCGAGCCTTACACTCTTGTCTGAATTAGATAGGAGGCATTTATTAGAGTTAATGCAGGTAGATAGATGTTTAAGTCTAGATTAGACAGTTTTAGAGTCTGAGAGGGAAAACGGATATAGACACCCTCACTTGTACATTGTAACGAGAATTCAGAATCATTCATTCATGAGCAAGAGGAGAGAGAAAGCAGAGAATTTGTGAAGAACACCCATGTACAGATGTTTTTTAATTAATAGAAGAGAGTCTTTGATTCAATCTCATGGTTGGTGTTGTTTCTCTGTGTATGTTGTTTATGAAATCATGAATGTTTGTTTTTTGGTCATGCATTTGTTTTGAATATGTTGTACTTAAGGTTTCAGAGGTTTAACTGAAGTCTGAGAGAAGAGAGAATAAGTTTCAATTGTTTCTCTGTTTGAGCCGGGAGATTCCTGCATAGAGTGCAGTTGAATTCATCTGCATAGAGTGCGTTGATGAGGCTCGACAGTTAAACCCTTATTCTCATTCACCCAGAAGTTGGTTTGGGTTGGTAGAGTCGTGCAGGAGAAGTGCAGGCTGAACTTGAAGTCTCAGTGGCTAATCTGAGCAGAAGAAGGTAGAGACTGATGTCGCCAGAAGTGTACAGAGTCTGAAAGATTCAACACTTTGAGCGTTGTTGAAGGTTAAGTATGAGAAGTGTGTTCAAAGTCTCTGAAGGAGTTAGAGTTGACAAACTCAGGAGGGATAGTTCTTTTGTGATACTGTGGAGACGGACCCAGGAGAAGGTTCTAACAGGAAGGAGCTCTAGAGCGGAAGAATTCCTCAAGGAGGAGGAATCGACGATCAAGATTCGCAAGGAAGATTTGCGATAACCCGCCGACCGTCAGATCTTGGTGAAGTTGCGAGGGGTTTAGCCTTAGGCGCAGGAGGAGCCCAAGAGTCATCGGAACTTCAACCATCGGGATATCGGAGGTTCCGTGGTAGTGGGACTTTTGAAAAACGAAATCACGATTTGCGATTTCTCGAAGATATTAGGACCGTAGATCCCGATCTGGACACGTGTTCGCAATCCGGAGAATCGGGATTCGACATTCGGGATTTCCCAGTGCAAAGAGATCGCAACCTGTGAAATCGCGATCACGCGATTCCCGATAGAGAAAGAGAGAGAAGGTGATGTGGCAAGGAAGAGAGCGCACGTGCGTATCGGAGTTCGGGGTTCGGAGATTGGTGGTGCGAGTGAACCGTGGCATCGCGTGTGCCAATTTCCCGATAGGGAAATCCCTGACAGGAACAAGGGATAATCGACATCGAGACCCATCAGGGTTCGGGGTTTTGGATAGCACGAGGAATGTGCCCACAAGAATTGCGACAACACGAGACCCGATTTCCCGAGAAGACTGCCAGGAGATCAGTAGAGTATCATGTGGGTGACAAAAGGTTCTGATACGGGATCTGAAGAGCATTGTAGCTCTTCGGGCCTGAGAAGAAGAAGGTCCTGGTGGGAGTAGACGTGCCCGGGGTGGCGCGTTTGCAACACGATGCCTTTGTTGGTTCTCTGTCCCTCAAATCGTCGAAATCTGAAGTATCCTGGCGCTTATTCAAGCGTCTTTTCGGGATTTCGGGTTTCGGGACTTCCTGTTTCCTGATGTCGATTACCTCTGGCTTCTCGATCACCCATTCTCCCAAATGTCGATGGCCCTTTCCTTTCGGGACTTTTCCTGGAGGCCTAGATTGTTTCCACGCGTCCCCTTAAGATAGACGATCCTCGTCGTTTCGCCATTTCGCAACTTGCGACTCCAAATCCTCTGTCAACTTGAAACCCTGGTAGCAGAGATGCCGAAGGTTTCCTCGATCTCCGCCACATGTCCAAACGAATGGACGGCTGTGATCTTTTTGGGATTTCGGGACTTTCGTCGTGGAGTGTCGTGACCTTTCGTCAACAAGACCTTCGATATCCCGAACTTCGAAATGCCGAAATGATGGCACTTGGATCTGCTGCCACCTGTCCTCTGAGATGGACGACTCACAATCCTCTCGGGATTTCGCGATACGTGATGTCGGGATTTCGCGTACCAGGGTTTTGGAGAGCAGTCTGCTTCGCTCGTCCAACTCTCAATCCCCGATTTTGTGATCGGATCAGATCGACGGCTCACGATATATCTCGATCAAATGGTCCAGAATAACTCGAGATTTCGCAATTCGTGAATTGTCACGGCTGTCTTCTGACCTTTACACCTTGCGAGTTAGCGGAATGCCGAGATCTCGCCACGTGGCTCTTGATGGACAGTCCATATGATTTCAGGATTTCACGACTTCACAAGTCAAAATTTCTCCTGTGCGCTCCAGAGGACTAAACCTCGTGCACTTTCTCGCGGATCCAACAGCTATCGGTCCGCTACGCAAGATCTAAATGTTGAAATTATTTCGCCTTTTCCGCGCTCTCCTCGTCCCTTCTGAACTGGATTTATGCCTCAAATCTTTTCGGATGACGGATCTTACTACTGCGCCAGCTATTCTTTGCTCCTCTGACGCGATCTTTGTTGTATTTGAAGGAATTTTCTCCTGCGGAAGAAAAATTCGTGATTCTTTCAAAGATTTGAAAGGATTTCACGAGTTCTTTGAAGCTTAGCGTTGTATGTTGCAATCTTTGACGGATTTGAGAGAATTCTCGTAAATCTTTAAATGATTCTGCCTTCTGCAGCAATCTTTCACAAATTTGAACGAATTTCTTTGAATTCTTCAAATGTTCCTGCCTCCTGCATCTCTTCTTCGTGAATCTTTGACGAATATGAAATTGTTCATGATTCTTTAGAGTTTCTCCTTCTGCAGTCTCTGATTTCTCGATCTTTTGAGTGTATAGCGCTCTGCTTCCTCGCGTGAGCTTCTTATGCTGATCTTTTGAGCATATGACGGACAACTTTCCAAGCTTTGTGAAAAGTCTGTGAAGTTCTCTCAAGATCCGTGTAAGCTCTACGTTGTTTGAGGATCGTGTTTCTCTCCAGCCTGTGTCAAGAGGCTTACTACTGTCGCTTTGATACCATGATAAATTGTGAAGCAAGAAATGCAGAGAGAAAGAATAGAACAAAAAATAGTATATTAGAATATAAGAAGAAGAGTACAAAGCGAGTACATGAAGAAGATTATGAAGAAGTACTATGCAAAGCGAAATAGCTTAGCTAAATAGGCTCAAGAAAATCAAGAATAGAAAGTACAGCTGGCCAGGACAGCTAGCATTGTACAGTAAGCCTGTTGAGGTTACATTATATTTAACAGTTGAGACGTCAAATTTTAAGTGAAATTGTAACAAATTTTTTAAGAGTAGATTAGAGCCAAGTACAAAGCTCAATCACTCTTTTTCCAAGCAACTATATGAGGGTCAAGGCCAAACCTCGATAGTTCGTCTTTTTGCAGAGCAATGTGTAGTGTTTTTTGATCTTTCGTGTGATGCACGATCTTCTTTAGCGCATGATTTTTTTCTTTCAAAAAGCATTCATAATGTCCAAATTGATAAATTTGTTTTCCGAGTCTGATAAACTTGAAGGCTCCAAAAATTACAAAGCATGGAAACAACATATGGAAAGTACTTTGATTTATAATGAGCTATGGAAAAACATATGTAATGGTGATGTAAAACCAAATAAACCCACTAACGCAGGACCACTACCTAAATGGGAGATAAAAGATTAAAAAGCATTAGCATTGATTAAATTATTTGTAAATGAAGAAATGTATGTTCACATTGAGAATGCATTTGGTGCATGGTTTGCATGGAAAACATTCAAATATCTATTTGATACTCAACCTAAAACAAAAGGGGTTGACCTTCATTTGAAATTGCTTCAACAAAAATTGACCGAAGGTGGAGATGTACTTGAGTACATTTCCATACTAAAGAACATTAAACAAGATATCTCTAAGGCAGGTTTTACTATTGTAGATGACAGTTTGATGACAACAATTTTGATAGTTGGATTGTTGTCTTCTTATAAACACTTCTTGGAAACTTCACATTTGACGAGAAAGTTAGATAAGATATATTTTGATCAGTTAATGAATTGTTAGCTCAACATGATAAACTTTTGGAAAGAAGAAACAAGTCGATGAAGATGTCTTCCTTACAGAAGCCAGTATTAGTAAGCCTTCAACCCAAATATCAAGAGGAAGAGGAGATCAATTCAGTAATAGAGGACGTGGTAATCAAGATTGGTTAGTGTATAGAGGACAAGGTCGAGGATGAAATCAAGGAAGAGGAAGAAACAATGATCAAGGAAGAGGAAACAAAAATTTCCAGGAATGATCAAACAACTTCAGGAGAAGTCAATCAGAAAGACCTTAAAATCATAATAATCAGTATGGCAGAGGCAAAGACTTCAGTCAAGTTGTGTGCAGATGTTGCAACAAAATTGGTCATTATGCATAGGATTGTCACACTCCAATCAAGAAAATATCAAATTTTAAGAAACAATCAACTTCGGCGCAATATGCTAATGATCAAGAAGATGATGCTTCAAAATATGTATTTACTGCACCTCAGAATTCAGAATCAACGGCCTTAGAAGTCTCCACTTATTCTCTTAAAAGTGACTATGAAGATGCTTTGATCTTAGATACAGAAGCTACTAAACATATAACTTTCCAACATGACTTCTTTTTGGTTGATGACAGTCAACACACACACATTATGGAAAGGGTTCAGTAAAATTTTCTCGTCTTGGAGTTGGAGAGAAAATGATATTGAATGTTTAGTATATACCAACATTCAAGAATAATTCCTTGGTGATGTTTCAACAACCAGGACATCAATTCATCATGGAAGATGGGTGGGTAAAAATCAACTCAACCAAACAAAATTTGAAGACAGTAATGACAGGATATGAAGATGGAAAGCTTCTTAGGATGAAAGGAAAATTCATTCCTCAGAAGTAAGATTTTGCAGGAGATGTGGATTCAACGATTTCACCAATAAGGTTATGGCATGTCTGATATAGACATTTGAATTTTGAAAGTCTCTCACAACTTCAAAAACAGGAACGGTACGAGGACTTCCAACTTTCAAGAAGGGAAATGCAAGATGTGAAGCTTGCAATTATGGAAAACAAAAGAGAGATACATTTCCAACATGTTCATGGCGTGAAAGTAGATGTTTGCAACTTGTTCATAGTGATCGTTGTGGACCCCTAGAGACTTCTCTAGGTGGTTGTAAATATTTTCTATTCTTCATTGATGATTATAGTAGAATGACTTGTGTTTATTTTTTAAAATCAAAGTCCAAAACCTTTGAACAGTTCAAGGTTTTTCGATGTCTGGATGAAAATGAAGCTAAAGAGAAGATTGGCACATTATAGACTAATAGTGGAGGGGAATCCACTTCTAATGAATTCTAAACTTTCTGCAGTGAAAAGGAAATTGGAAGGAAATTGAAAAATTTATATACTCCTCATCATAATGGAATAACAGAAAGGATGAATCGCACTTTGTTTGGAATGGATAGATCCATGTTAACCTTCAAAAAATTAAGTCCTTCATACTAGGCTGAAGCAATTCATATTTTCGTTTACTTAAGCAATCAATCTCTGAGTGCTTCTTTCGATGGGATCACACCATATGAAGCATGGTATGGATTCAATCCTTGAATAAAACATCTTCAAGTTTTTGGTTCAGTATGTTATGCATTAGTTTCTAAAGAAAAGCGGACTAAGATAGATTCATTAACTGTGAAATGTATCTTGCTTGGATATTCCGATGAGAAGAAGGGATATCGCCTTTTATCTAATGGAAAATTCATTGTAAGTCCATATGTTATATTTGACGAAACAGAAAGCAAGATTTTTGCATAAATAAAAAGCCTTCTCGAACGATTGGACAAACAAGTTGATAAAGAGAAAATCAAGATGCACAATCAACCAAGTCAACAATGTGGGTTTGAAATTGATTAGACTTCTTTAGAACATGACAATTATTCATCAAGTTTACCTTATTCTTTATTACAAATTTCATTTGAATCTTTATTCAGTAGTTCATTAGATAATGACAATCCACCTTCGGATACTTCAAAGGAAAGCAGAGCTTATGTCTTTATCTATCATATCTTTAATAATGGTGATAATTCAAATCCTCAAACAAGTCAACAACAACTCCATAAGTGGGATATTCAACCTTTGAAAGATGTGAGACCTGATGAACGAAAAAAAAAAAAAGGTACAAGAAGTTCAAACAAGGACGAAGAAAAATTTTCCTTAAATATCAAATGATTTTATTGATCCCTCAACTTTCAAACTGACAGTAAAACATGAAGAATGGAAACAAGCAATGGTTGGTGAGTATAAAGTAGTGATGGAAAATGAGATTTGGAAAATTGTTGATTGTCCTCCAGATGTTAAACCCATCGGATGCAAATGGGTTTACCGAATCAAGTATAAGCCAAAAGGAACAATGGACAAGTATAATGTGAGACTTGTAGCCATGGGTTTTTCCCAACAGCAAGGGATTGATTATGAAGAAACTTTTGCGCCAACAACAAAATGGAACAAAATATGAATGGTACGTGCATTATCAACTCAAAAAGGATGTAAAGTACATCAAATGAATTTCAAAAGTGTCTTCCTCAATGGAGATTTGCAAGAAGAAGTATATATGACTTGATCTCCCAATTTTGAGCTCGAAGGACAAGAACAAAAATTTTGCAAGTTGATCAAGGTGTTATATGGATTAAAACAAGATCCTAGAGCTTGGCATGCCAAAATGGATGATTACCTTCACAAAGTTGGGTTTCATTGAAGTGAATCTGATGATACCTTATATGTGCACCTACAGGGTAAAATTATGGTAATTTTACTAATGTATGTTTATGACTTTATCATTATTGGGAACAATGATGATCATATTGTACAGGTAAAGAAGGAATTACAAGATGGATTCAAGATGGTAGATTTGATATTACTTCACTATTATCTTGGAGTTGAAGTATTCCAACATTCAAACAACGTTTTCATTAGTCAATGCAAGTATGCATCTGAGCTATTGAAAATATTTGGCATGGTAGATTGCAAATTCGTTCTCACCCCAATGGAGAAAAATTTAAAACTTTCAAAACTTGAAGGGGGGGGATTGGTAAACAACACTAGTTATAGGCAGTTGATTGGTAGCTTGATTTATTTGACAAACACTCATCCATACTTATCAAATGAAGTCAGTATTCTCTCAAGATTTATGCAGAAACCAAGGGAAATCCACTGGAATGAAGCAAAATGGGTTCTTAGATGTATTCAAGGTACGAAAGATTATGGTCTTCTATACAAGAAAATAAAAAAATTGTACTTGTTGGATATTCGATGCAGATTATGCTGGAAGTGTTGATGATAGGGCATCAACATTAGGTTACTTGATGAATATGAGATCAACAAAAAATTATTGGAGCTGCAAGAAGCATACTATTGTAGCAAATTCTTCCACATAAGCAGAATATATCAGCATGGGATGCAGCATGTGAGATAGTTTGGTTACGCAGAGTTTTACAGGATTTGAGAATTTCTCAAACAAAAGATACTTCATTGTTAATTGATAGTCAGTCAACCATTAAACTTGCTAAAAATCTTGTTTTCCATTCCAAGTAAAATCATGTCGACACAAAGTATCAATACACCAAGACACTCATCGCAAAGGGCATCATCAAACCAGTATATTGTCCTTCAAAAGATCATATCTCAGATATTTTCACGAAACCACTTGGCATGATCAAATTCACTAAGTTTAGTGGGGCACATAACCATGCTCTGATACCAATTGAAGATAGCAAAAGTGTCCTTAGATACACAAATTTTGTTAAAGAAGGAAAAGAATTTATACAATTAATGTAAGAACTTACAATCTCCAACATTACTCTCCAGATCATAGTTAAACACATTTAAATTTCAGATCCGAGCAATGGTTTTTATATATTGTTCTCCATGTGACTTCCTACGGGCCTAACTTGGTGCCCCTTCGCTATGATACCAATTGAAGAGCGTTGGAGTTTCCTCAGACACACAAATTTTGTTAAAATGAAAAGAAAATTACACAATTAATGCAAGAGCTTACAATCTCCAACATTACTCTCGCATGAGAAACTGAGAGATCTAATAAGCTCATCATACTAATTCTAAGTTAACTCTTTTTATGGACATCTTATGAAATCTCTAATAAATATTTATCCACATGGATCAACAATATATGAAATCCTCATCTAGGTTGTGTTCATATATTCCATGTCCTAGCTAAGGTTTGTATTACCTTTGTATTTAGGAATGGTTGAGATATGGATATATAGAGGGGAGATGGTATTTGGACACTACAATATTAGCATCAAAACAATGGCACCCCTATTTTGATATTTTAAAAGAAACCCTTGAACTAGTATATATTTGGGTCAAACTACCCTATCATCCTTTGGATTATTGGTATGAACATACCCTAGAGGATATCAGAAACAAGGCCTGGGATATTTTTGAACATTAATTAAAATACTTTAAGCAAAGACGTTATGTATGTTTCCAATATCTATGTGGAACTCAATTTAGGTGATGGCTTGTTTGATGTGATGGATATAGAATCTCAAAGATGGTTAGACATAAAAACAAATTGATTATGTGTAGATTCCTTTCAAATGTACAATTTCCAAAGCCTGTGGAGCACCTGAAGACTCAAAGAAATAAGAAAGGGAGAAACATAGGAGCAATAAGAAGAGGCCTTTGGAGAATTTTCCAAGGAAGGATTCTATCGAGGAAGTCAAGGAATAATAAATACACCCATAACATTATTCTTCACAATATGTGGTGAATGATATGTTAAAGGAATCAGCTAAAGATAGGGAGAAAAGGAACTTATTTCCAAACCTTGAGGAGCATGTCTTGCATCAGGGGATTAAAATGACGTTTGGTCACAAAGAGGAACCCTATCAGAGAGAAGAGGTGCTAAGAGAATGTACCTTTGTTTACATAATTATTTATAATGGTAAAGAGAAGGAGAAGGATATAAAAGGGAAGGAGCCAACAGGAAAGGAGAGAAATGAGGAGGCTTATTTTCCTACAATTTCTCCAAGCCTTGGTATTATGGAGTCATGTAGAAAAGATACTAGAATATTAGAGTCTGGGGATGAAGATTCTATTGAACTAGAAAAGAGATTGTTAATCCTTAATTTTTGGTAAGGGTAAGACTGTGGTCTATAATTCCACCAAATCTTCCCAAAACCCTAATGTAAACTATGTTCCAACCAAGAAATTTCATCTAAGATCTCAGGCCAAGCAAGTTGAAAAATAACAAGTCTTGTTGAAAATATGGTTGTATAAGGGACCAGTTCAATTGGATTACATTTCTCTAGCATAGAATGAGACATTATGGAATCACTAATAATAATAATAACTAAAACACTAATTACAATATTAATATGACCAATGTGATCTCCACTACTACATAAATTGTATTAATAAATAATGACATGATCTTCACTTATTTGAATCTTATGTTCTAATGATGAATCATTCTAGAGGTTCGAAATATTGACAAAAATTTTCTCTTTGGGGGTTCCTCGTGAAGGTTTTATGGACAAAGTCCTTCTTATCATTATCATAGTAGAATGCAAGAAAGGAAATTTTGGAAGGTAAGAAGAGTACTATTGTTGGTGCCCCTAGAGTAAGTAAGGCCTCACATAAGTTGAAAAAATGTTTTTTCTCTCAATGAATATTAGGAGGTTTGAATTTCCCAAAAATAAGGGATTCATTAGGAGCAATATAAATAAATGTAGGGATGATGTGTTTTTGTTTTGAGAAACTATGATAGGAATGATTTTAGGAGAGTTTAAAACTCAATATTCCCAAGATGGATACTTGAAGTGTTAGGAGTTGTAGGTAGATTTTTAGGTATTATGATATGATGGAGGAAGACAGTAAAAAAGGTAGGTAATTATCTTAAATTTTGTGGTAAGTATGGAAAGTGTGCGGTGGATCATCCTTGATCTCAAAGGAAAACTTGAAACAAATTATGCCTAGGGTTTAGGAAAGTCTACAAATAAAAAAAGTTGAGGAATGTGCTCCTTTTTAGGGTATTCTTATAGCAAACAAATTTAGAACAAAGACTTTGATTGTCATACGAAACTCAAGCACAATAATAAAATTGATGCTCTTGAAATCAACTCCATCTAATAGAAATCTTGCATCTATCATAGATCGTACCCAAAAGGAGGTCTGCAAACTGTAAAAAGACTCATTTTTTTTCATATTTTAAGAGAGAACAACTATCATGTTGGTTCTCTTGCCAATGAGGCCACCACTCTCAAAATAGGGGTGTTAAGGAAAAATTGGGGTTGGCACTATCAAGCCATACCTTAAACCTCATAGTCCATGCATATGAAGGCATGTAACATCATAAGAAGTCACCATATGTCACTATACCATTCTCAGTCAATTTCAACTAAGATGCTTAGATTAAAAAGGACCTACTTGCTACCCTCATGCTTGAACTAAATACTAGTCTTTCTCTTCAACCACATGGTGAGGTTTATCAAGGAAAAACGGGATAATGGAAATTTGCAAGGGATAAGTGAGCACTTCTATCTAGATGAAGGCCAATCTGTTGAAAAATTGCCAAGTAAGAATTTCCCTTAGCCATTGGATGGTATTATGGAATCTATGTTTGAAGGTTACAATCTCAAGGCATGCTTTGTGCATGGATATTCCTCCATTATAGCTCTTGGATATTCTTAGTGTGTATGTTTTTTTCATTTTTATTGCATCCTTGGTCAGCATTTGGCATTTGTCCTCCAAGCCTTTTGGGTTATACTTTCAACGAGTTGTTGTATTTTGGTGTTCTGGACACTTTCTTCTAGGGGTATGGTTTTCAGTTTGGTTTGGATCTGGTCATTTAGGTTTATTTGGCTTCAAAAATATATGGAACCTTGGTAGTCTAGTAGCATTGTGTGGCATGTGGTGTAGTGGGGTTTTTCCTATATCTTGGATTTAGGGTCATCCTAAGAGGAAGTTTGGGCCCCTTAAGCCTCTTGTCAGGAAATAGTTGTTTTGTTTCTTTATGTGTGACGTATCCATGGACTACAGGAAAGCCCGATAAGTTCAAAGAGTCCTTCAAAGACATGAATAATCTATTCAATGTAATAGAACTTCTCTCTTCTTTATAACTAAAAAAGTACATCAAAATGAGCATTAGTACACCTCTCAAAATGCCATAGTTATGAACACTTTGGTCGAGAAAAAACAACAAATAAATACCTTGGAGGTAGAATGCAATATGTTGAGGACTATGATCCTTAATCTAAGAAAAAGATCTCAATCTACTTCTTTTGATCATGGGATGTCGAAAAATTCAGTTCAAGCGGAATTCAAGGAGAAAGACATAATTCTCCAGATGAAAGAAGACATGGATCCTGGAAATCAGGACTCTCTTCCTTCGAACATTGGGCTGGAAGAATCCAACAATCATCATGTTTTTCATTAAATTTTATGTTTATTAAAGAAATTAGAATACTAGGTATTTTCTTAAGACTTTATACTTGTAAGAAATTTTGGGATGTATTAATTGTGGATGTTTGCAAGCTCTATTTTTGGCATATAAGAGATGCCTCTTTTGTTTGGAAACTCAGGCCAGCATTAGTATGTACTCTTGTTATTTATATTTGCTAGTGGATCTAGGGAATTATTTTAGTTGGTTCAATAACTCATGGGAAGATAAAATAGAGGGAACTATACTAGTCTTGGACCTATATTAGGATGGACTCTTAGAGGCGAAAAGGGGGTGACCTAGCTCTATGGGAGAAACTAGTAGACCAAAAGGATATTTTGGAAAGGATCATAAGATGGAGAGCACGAATCAAACAACGTACTGAAAAAATGAATTTGGTGGTAGGAGAATATGTTATAATCAACTAGGTATGTCTTTATACTGAAATTGTTTTTATTGGGAAATTCCATAGTAGATTTATCTCTGATAAATCTCTATCCACATGGATCAACAATATATGAAATCCTCATCTAGGTTGTGTTCATATATTCCATGTCCTAGATAAGGTTTGTATTACCTTTTCATTTAGGAATGGTTGAGATATGGATATATAGAGGGGAGATGGTATTTGGACACTACAATATTAGCATCAAAACAATGGCACCCCTATTTTGATATTTTAAAAGAAACCCTTGAACTAGTATATATTTGGGTCAAATTACCCTATCATCCTTTGGATTATTGGTAGGAACATACCCTGGAGGATATTAGAAAAAGGCTTGGGATATTTTTGAACATTAATGAAAATACTTTAAGTAAAGAAGTTATGTATGTTTCCAATATCTATGTAGAACTCAATTTAGGTGGTAGCTTGTTTGATGTGATGGATATAGAAGCTCAAATATTGTCAGACATAAAACAAATTGATTAAGTGTAGATTCCTTTCAAATGTACAATTTCCAAAGCCTGTGGAGCACCTGAAGACTCAAAGAAATAAGAAAGGGAGAAACATAGGAGCAATAAGAAGAGGCCTTTGGAGAATTTTCCAAGGAAGGAGTATCTCAAGTAAGTCAAGGAATAATAAATACACCCATAACATTCTTCTCCACAATATGTGGTGAAGGATATGTTAAAGGAATCAGGTAAAGATAGGGAGAAAAGGAACTTATTTCCAAACCTTGACGAGCATGTCTTGCATCAGGGGATTAAAATGATGTTTGGTCACAAAGAGGAACCCTATCAGAGAGAGGAGGTGCTAAGAGAAGGTACCTTTGTTGACAAAATTATTTATAATGGTAAAGAGAAGGAGAAGGATATAAAAGAGAAGGAGTCAACAGGAAGGGAGAGAAATGAGGAGGCTTATTTTCCTACAATTTCTCCAAGCCTTGGTATTATGGAGTCATGTAGAAAAGATACTAGAATATTAGAGTCTGGGGATTAAGATTCTATTGAACTAGAAAAGAGATTGTTAATCCACAATTTTTGGTAAGGGTAAGATTGTGGTCTATAATTGATCCGGATTATTTTCGGCACGAAATGAGATCGGAGATATAATAAATAAATGCACAGAGATATTGCAGATATTCAATAATATAACAGAAATATATCAGAGATGCAAACATAAACATAGATATACAGTAATACATGATTTCTATTAATGAAATAAATGTACAGAGACTGTAAAATACAGAGTGAAAGACTCGATAGAATGGTGGCAGCTTATTTTTGAGAAGAGATGTGACAGCTACTTGCATTCGCAAGAAGATGATTACAATGAGGCTCTTAAGGCCTTTTTACAATAAAAAGGAACGCCAAAAACCCTAGACATCCAAAAACCTAACCCTAGGAGATGAAATTCCAAAAGTCAAGTGGGCCCCGTTTGGGTAAGTTAGTACATCAACTTCCCAGGGTCGTAACTTTTGCATACGATCTTCGTTTTAGGTGTATGATAGCTCGTTGGAAATGTATCATTGAGGAGATTCATTTTGGCGGCTCAATCATGCCTTCAGATATCATTGAGAATCTATATCTCTAAAAACCTTCATTTGGGCCCTCAAAATGGCCCCGGAAGTTAAAAAGTTGCTAAAAATAATGAATTGCCAAAATTGCCAGAAAATTGTTTTGAACCAGTCAGAGAAGGTGGGTGGCCACCGATATCCACCTGGATCAATCCTCCCTCCTTAGGAAGAAATGGTCTCCATTGCGTTGAGTTCCCGAGGGAGAGGGAAAAGCGTTTGTTGAATCTGCATCTTGGTGAGATGCTTGTATTGTTGGAGACGTCGCGCTGCTTAGTTTGTGGAAGTATGTCATGAACTTGTTGAAGCTGAGGTTGTTCAACAAGTTGAGCTACATGAGAGGACGGTGTGCAGAACGAATCTTTGCACTATGCTGCAACCTTTTCGACCTGCTTCTGTTGGATAGAAGGTGTAGGGGGCGAGGCTGTAGTGGTTGCAGTGTCCTTTTGTTCCCCTTTTGAACAAATTGTTAAGAAGCTGAATTTTGCAGTATGAGATACTACCTTGTGACACTTTTTAGGTGGAACAATAGTTGGAACTACCTCTGGTATTCTATAGAGATGACCCCCCAAAGTAACAATGACACTACGGGGTCGAGACTCATAAACAGCATGGTGTCTCCACATATATGGTTGGCCCAAGAGAACATCACAGACATCTAGTGGGGAAACATCACATAATACCTCATGCTTGAAGGGTTGTATGTTGTATGACAATCGACACTGTTGGCTAACATGGAGATCTCATCCTTGCCAAAGCCACCTGATGTTGTATGGTTGCGTGTGTGGTGTTGTTGACAATCCCAATTGTTTGACGACCTCTGCTGAGATGAGGTTCTTCTGGCTTTCGCTATCAACAATATAATGCAGCGGGGTCCCATTCACCCACATATGTGAATGAAAAAGGTGCTCCCCCTCTTCAGTATCTGTTGGTTCTTCTGGTTGAATTATTGTTGTCGCGACAATAGCAGTGGGGTCTGCATCAATGATCTTTCCTTTACCAGTATTTTTAGAATCAGATTCTGAATCAGGGTTCGTCTCCTTGTCTTTGATCTCGGCCACCAATGATTGTTTTGAGCGACATTCATCGGTGTTGTGCCAGGGGATTTTTTGAAAATGTTAAGCCCTAATATTGGCTCATTACCCCTTAATTGGGGCATATTATATTAGTAATTTTATTTTATTTATGTCAGCTTTAGGACATTAGTTGTAATTATACCTCCTAGTCTCCTATATATACCAAGGAGACATTTTCATTTTGAATCATCTTGTACTTCAACATTTAAGTGGGGTAAAAGGAGGTTGCCCCCTTGAAGAGGCTTATTATATGCAATTATCTCTTTTTCAAGGTGTTGAGTACTTTTTCTTATGTTTTTCTATGCTATATTGATATTTAGTTCTTAACATATGGTATCAGAGCTCAAGGTCTTGGGGTTTCGCTGTTACATCTGAAACACCTTGGAATTTTCTCTATAACTATTTTTCTACAATGTTTCAGAAGGAACGGCTTGGAGGATATTTAGTAGACGAATCAAGGTACGTCGGGTTCAAAATTTATCTCTTGAGGCCTTATACTTTCGGAGATACAGCCTGTACAATATAGGGTTCTAGAATCATCCTGAACTTAGTCATTGCGGAATTTTCGCTATAAAAACTTTTATGTAACGTTTCAGACCTTGAACACTGGAGGCTATTTACAGAAATTAGTAAGGTATTTTTGTTAAAAATTTTAGCTTCTGGGTCATCTTAAATTTGTAGATACACCATGTGTAAGATAGGGTATCTGACTAGTCCTATTGACCAGTCTCAAGAAGGTGTTCTAGGTAAAACAATCATAACTTCTTCCTAGAGTATCCAAATTGAGTGGGACTAGTTTCATTTGATCATGGATAGTTTGTAGTATTTCTGGTGTGAGTTTCAGAATTTTATATCAATTATTTTGTGTGTGGCACGCTATACAAGTGAGATCTCCTGGAAAGGCCAAAAATTGGTAAGTTGTGGGGAAGTTACCGTAAATTCCACTTGGCACATCCAATTTTGATCATACCTGTGGCATTGTAGAGAAGAAATATCATAGAACTACATAAAATAAATTTGCATACCCAGAAGGGCCAAAACTTGGGAGATACAACAGAATAAATATTGTCTAGTAGAACCACCTCAAAATCAAGGTTCAAAAGTGATACTTGGCCAACATGCCACCAAAAAAGGGAACTTCTACACCAAATAAGCCTCCAAAAAATCCTACTTGGACTCTTGATGAAGGTCAAGAAATGCGTAGGGACATAAATGAACTACAAAAGAAGATGGATTCAATGGAAGCTATGTTGGATACTAAGATGGGTGGTTTAAAAGGGGAGATCATGGAAGTATTGAAAATTTTCGTAACAGAGAAGACACCTGAAAGTGAAAATGCATCCCATGAAATTCATGATGAGGACACAAGGAAGGTGAATCAAGAATGGAGAAACTCCAACTTTGGTTTGA
>ML787388.1:298068-362048 GCA_009831015.1 Picea engelmannii | reverse complement strand
GCCCTTATAAGGTGTTGCAAAAGATTGGTACTATGGCATACAAATTGGAGTTGCCTACATCTTCACGAGTACACCCAGTTTTCCATGTTTCATGCTTAAAGAAGGTTATAGGCAACAAGATCCCAGTTCAAACTATATTGCCAAAACTTGACGAGGAAGGAAAAATCATATTGGAGCCTGAATCCATCACTCACACAAGTATTTGCCAGCTAAGGAATAGATCTATTTCAGAGTATCTCATTAAATGGAGGAAACTACCGGCTGAAGATTCCACTTGGGAAGATGAGTCTTTTATACAGAAGCGTCCAGAGCTACTCAAGCGTTGCAGACAACACTTGTCTCAAGGGGAGGGGCATGTTAAGCCCTAATATTGGCTCATTACCCATTAATTGGGGCATATTATATTAGTAATGTTATTTTATTTATGTCGGCTTTAGGCCATTAGTTGTAATTATACCTCCTAGTCTCCTATATATACCAAGGAGACATTTTCATTTTGAATCATCTTGTACTTGAACATTTAAGTGGGGTAAAAGGCGGTTGCCCCCTCAAAGAGGCTTATTATCTAAAATTATCTCTTTTTCAAGGCGTTGAGTACTTGTTCTGAGGTTTTTCTATGCTATATTGATATTTGGTTCTTAACAGGAAATCACACCATTTTCTAGTGTCCTTCTTTGTCTTCCCGTGGCCCTTATTTTCCTGTGGCTTGGACTGGTTTTCGGGAGACTATTTGTTAGGGTTGTCTTTGTCATACTTTGGTTATTGTGGATTTGCAGACCCAAACTCCCATTTGTTCTGGTGCTTAAAATTCTGCTCGATTTTAATAGCATATCGATAGGCAGCACCGAGTGATGAGATGTCCAGAAATTCCATTTCAGTTTGGATGTATCTGTGTAGAGCCCCACGGTATTTCCGAACCAAATTTCATTCGGAGTCTTTGATATCGATCTTGGTGTGCAAGGTATGGAAGGTATTGGTGAAATCCGGAACTACTTGGCCCCTCTCTTGCTGCAGTGTGGTCCATCTCATGTACTGGTCCTCATAGTTGCCAACAGGGTAATATTGCTCCTTTACTGTATCCACAAAAAAATCCCAAGTGGGCTCGGCCCCATATATTCCGGAATCCTATGTGGAACTCTACTCCCAGTAAGTTTCCCACCAATGTTTGACATGGGGGAGAGACTTAAGGAGCGAGAAGATGATCTTTTCTCTGTTGAAAAAATTGTGAACAGAGAAATAACCTTCTAACAGATTTAACCATTTATCTAGGGCATTCGCATCTATCTGACCTTCAAATATAGGAATATCAAAATTGACCTGTACCTTAAAAAGTGAGGTGCCTCCAAAGTGGCCACTTGATGAAGATGCACATGATGCTATCAGGAGGCGTTGAAGGATGTGGGAAAAATTCTCCATCATTTTGTCCCTCTGTCGCGTGAGAGCTTGCTCAAGTAACAGATTGATAGGATCGTCTGCTCCGTCGTTTTTATTTTCTTCCACCATTGAGGGTTTCTTGGGTGTGAGAGAGATATTGTCCTAAAGAGAGACAAGATCGAGACCCAACTTTCTATACTCGGACCTCGTCGGGGACATGCACTGAAAAAAATGATCAAGAACAGCCTGCTCTGATACCACTGATTTGGATTATTTTCGACACGAAATGAGATCGGATATATAATAAATAAATGCACAGAGATATCGTATATATTCAATAATATAATAGAAATATATCAGAGATGAAACCATAAACACAGATATACAGTAATACATGATTTCTATTAATGAAATAAATGTACAGAGACTGTAAAATACAGAGTGAAAGACTCGATAGAATGGTGGCAGGTTATCTCTGAGAAGAGATGTGACGGCTACTTGCATTCGCAAGAAGATGATTACAATGAGGCTCTTAAGGCCTTTTTACAATAAAAAAGAATGCCAAAAACCCTAGACATCCAAAAACCTAACCCTAGGAGATGAAGCGCCAAAAGTCATGTGGGCCCCATTTGGGTAAGTTAGTACATCAACTTCTCGGGGTCGTAACTTTTGCATACGATCTCCATTTTAGGCGTATGATAGATCGTTGGAAAGGTATCATCGAGGAGATTCATTTTGGGGGATAAATCATGCCTTTTGTTATCATTTATAACCTCTATCTCAAAAACCCCTCATTTGGGCCCTCAAAATGGCCCCGGAAGTTAAAAACTACTAAAAATAGTAAATTGCCAAAATTGCCAGAAAATTGTTTTGAGCCAATCAGAGAAGGTGGGTGGCCACTGATATCCACCTGGATCAATAATTCCACCAAATCTTCCCAAAACCCTAATGTAGACTATGTTTCAACCAAGAAATTTCATCTAAGATCTCAGGCCAAGCAAGTTGAAAAATAACAAGGCTTATTGAAAATATGGTTGTATGAGGGACCAATTCAATTGGATTACGTTGCTCTAGCATAGAATGAGACATTATGGAATCACTAATAATAATAATAACTAAAACACTAATTACAATATTAATATGACCAATGTGATCTCCACTACTACATAAATTGTATTAATAAATAATGACATGATCTTCACTTATTTGAATCTTATGTTCTAATGATGAATCGTTCTAGAGGTTCGAAATATTGACAAAAAAATTCTCTTTGGGGGTTCTCATGAAGGTTTTATGGACATTCCTTCTTATCATTATCATAGTATAATGCAAGAAAGGAAATTTTGGAAGGTAAGAAGAGTATTATTGTTGGTGCCCCTAGAGTAAGTAAGGCCTCGCATAAGTTGAAAATTTGATTTTTCTCTCAATGAATATTAGGAGGTTTGAATTTCCCAAAAATAAGGGATTCATTAGGAGCAATATAAATAAATGTAGGGATGATGTGTTTTTGTTTTGAGAAACTATGATAGGAGTATATGATTTTAGGAGAATTTAAAACCCAATATTCCCAAGATGGATACTTGAAGTGTTAGGAGTTGTAGGTAGATTTTTAGGTATTATGATATGATGGAGGAAGACAGTAAAAAAGGTAGGTAATTATCTTAAATTTTTTGGTAAGTATGGAAAGTGTGTGGGGGATCATCCTTGATCTCAAAGGAAAACTTCAAACAAATTATGCCTAGGGTTTAGGAAAGTCTACAAATAAAAACGTTGAGGCATGTGCTCTTTTTTAGGGTATTCTTCTAGCAAACAAATTTAGAACAAAGACTTTGATTGTCATACGAAACTATAGCACGATAATCAAATTGATGCTCTTGAAATCAACTCCATATAATAGCAAGCTTGCATCTATCATAGATTGTACCCAAAAGGAGGTTTGCAAACTGTAAAAAGACTCATTTTTTCATATTTTAAGAGAGAACAACTATCAAGTTGGTTCTCTTGCCAATGAGGCCACCACTCTCAAAATAGGGGTGTTAAGTGAAAATGGGGGTTGGAACTATCAAGCCATACCTTGAACCTCATAGTCCATGCATATGAAGGCATGTAACATCATAAGAAGTCACCATATGTGACTATACCATTGCCACTCAATTTCAACCAAGATGCTTAGATAAAAAAGGACCTACCTGCTTCCCTCATTCTTGAACTAAATACTAGTCTTTCTCTTGAACCGCATGGTGATGTTTATCATGGAAAAATGGGATAATGGAAATTTGCAAGGGATAAGTCAGCACTTCTATCTAGATTAAGGCCAATCTGTCGAAAAATTTCCCAGTAAGAATTTCCATTAGCCTTTGGATGGTATTATGGAATTTATGTTTGATGGTTACGGTCTGAAGGCATGCTTTGTGCATGGATATTCCTCCATTATAGCCCTTAGATATTATTTTTGTGTATGTTTTTTCATTTTTATTGCATCCTTGGTCAGCATTTGGCATCTGTCCTCCAAGCCTTCTGGGTTATACTTTCAACGAGTTGTTGTATTTTGGTGTTTTGGACACTTTCTTCTAGGGGTATGGTTTTCGATTTGGTTTGGATCTGGTCATTCAGGTTTAATTGGATTCAAAAATATATGGATCCTTGGCACTCTAGTAGCATTGTGTGGCATGTGGTGTAGTAGGGTTTTTCCTATATCTTGGATTTAGGGTCATCCTAAGAGGAAGTTTGGGCCCCTTGAGCCTCTTGTCAGGATATAGTTGTTTTGCTTATTTATGTGTGACGTATCCATGGACTACAGGAAATCCAGATAAGTTCAAAGAGTCCTTCAAAGACATGAATAATCTATTCAATGTAATAGAACTTCTCTCTTCTTTATAACTAAAAAATTACATCAAAATGAGCATCAATACACCTCTCAAAATGTCATAGTTATGAACACTTTGGTCAAGAAAAAACAACAAATAGATACCTTGGAGGTATAATGCAATATGTTGAGGAATATGATCCTTAATCTAAGAAAAATATCTCAATCTACTGATTTTGATCATGGGATGTCAAAAAATTCAGTTCATGCAGAATTCAAGGAGGAAGACACAATTCACCAGATGAAAGAAGACATGGATCCTGGAAATTAGGACTCTCTTCCTTTGAACATTGGGCTGGAAGAAGCCAACAATCATCATGTTTTTCATTAAATTTTATGTTTATTAGAGAAATTAGAATACTAGGTATTTTGTTAAGACTTTATACTTTTAAGAAATTTTGGGATGTATTAATGGTTGACGTTTGCAAGATTTATTTTTGGCATATAAGAGATGCCTATTTTGTTTGGAAACTCAGGCCAGCATTGGCATGTACTCTTTTTATTTAGCTTTGCTACAGCCTTTATAATATAAATCTCCTTAGTTCCGGTTTTTTTTTAAATTATTTGGTAGTTATAAGTTCTTTTCTAAGGAATTGAATCAATATTTTCAATCGGTAAACATCGATGGTCCATATACTCAAAGGAATGGATTTGGGGAATATTTGTAGCATAAGCCTATTTTTCATAAAAGAAATCTTATTTTTGGTGGAGACATGAATTTTGTCCTAAGGGATAGTGAAATCTGGGGGGGATGGTGGTTTAGATCAGCTGCAAATTTTATGAAAGAGAATTTTGAGGCAAAGAGTTTGCATTATGTAGAACAAGTAAAATGTATCCCTACGTGGCCAAACAAAAGGAAAGGTGATGAAGGGATGACAAATAGATTGGATAGATTCTTGAATCCTAATGTCAGAAAATATGATGGACGAAACATGGATAATAAGGGTATGGACTAGAATTAGGGGTCTTTCAAATCACATACCAGTTTTGTTGCATGGATCAGGGGGATGTCAATCCTCCTTCCCCCTTCAAATACAATCCTTCTTAGACTAATGATGAAGAATACAAGGAGATGAATAATAAGATATACGTAGATTTTGATAGGGCTAAGGAGGACTCTACAATGAACAAATGCAAGGTAATTATGTTATGGTTAGAAAAAACTTCTAAGATGTGGGCCAAATAAAATAATGAAGCAAGTAATTCAGATATTGAAATGTTAGAAGATATCATTGAAGAGGCTTATAAGAAATATGTTTAGAGTCATTTTTAGAATAAATTCAAATGGATAATAATATATTGAAAGAAGAAAATAAGAAGGTGATCAAATAGAAGAAGTTAGATGGGTAATAAAAATAAGGGCCATTTGGCATCAAGAGGGAGATAGAAATGCTTGTTATTTTCATAATTATGTTAATATGAGATATTAGAAAACTAAGGGAATTGAATAAATCTAATGGGGAGATGACTACCTCTTTTGATGAACATTCAATATAAGGTACTAGGTATTTTTAGAATCTCTATAAAGAGACTTCAAGGACCCAACATAGGTGTTATGATTACTATTTCTCAGCTCTCTCCAAGATTTGTTAGTCAATAATAGAGTGACCTTGATGGGAGATATATCTAATTAGGAGATGAAGAATGTATTTTAATTTTTCAGAAAGAGAATATCCCAGGTCCTGATGGGTTGCTAGTTGGTTTCTTTAGGATTTTTTATGTGATGTTGGAAGAGGACATGATAAATATTATATAAGACTACAGACCACAAAGGAGAATATCAGGAGCTTATAAAGACACATTATTATTTGACATTCCAAAGAAGGATCGTCCAGAGTCCTTTGAGGAATTTAGGCCAATTTCATTATGTAATGCAATATATAATATCATTGAAAAAGTATTTTCTATGAGGATCAATCCAAACCTTTATGAGTCTATCTCTAAGGGAAAATTTGGATTTTTGAGTGGAAGAAAAATACATGATGCAGTTGGGATAGCTCAGGAGGTGCTTCACTCCTTTAAAGGTAGGAAAATACTATTTTTCATTACCAAACTAGCCTTTCCAAATCTTATGATAGGCTTAATGAATTCTACCTCAATTTAATTTTGATTCATGTAGGTTTCCCTCTTCCTCTAATTAATTTTTTTCTTTGTTGTCGTAATTAATGGTTCTTCGTCTTCGTTTTGTAATTCTTATAGGGTGTAAGAAAGAATGCCCCCTATCTTGTTTGTTTGTTTCAAATGGTTGTTAAAGGTTTGGTTGGGAATATTCTTCACCTTAAGTCATTCAAACTCTTGAAAGGGATCAAAAATTATGAGAATCTATGGGTAATCCACCTTAGGTTCGTGGATGATGAGATTTTATTTGGTGATGGGATGGTGAGGGATGTGTTGGGGTCTAAAGATGTCCTCAAACAACCTTAGTTTTAAAATTAATTTATCAACCCTAGGATTCATCTTTTATCTCAAGAACATCAGCAAAGTCTATGCAGATAGCTTGTAGAGGTTGAAATCGCGTAGCTAAAGCAAACCTAAGTTTATCCACAATCAAGTTCCTCAAATGTTCATTTAAAGATTCTAAGATTAAGATCTTATTTAACAGAATTGAAATCTAATTTCTAACATGCTATGAATGAAAAGGAACTAGTTAACCTGCTAAATTCATTTAACTGAAAAACAATGACTGAATTTGAGTAAAGACTTGTAGAATTGACTATTAACTAGGAATTGAATTGCTAGAAAGGAAATACAAAAACTATTCTAATAGAAAGAAACTGCAATTGTAATTTAATCGTAAGGAACAATAATCATAACTGAATGGAAACGAACAGAAATTGTAACTTTAACTGAAAGGAATGGAAATTGTAACCTATTCGAAAGGAACAGCTAATGTGAATCTTAAGTAAAAGGAACAACGCAAATGAAAACGTGAGGAACTGTCAAGCAAAAAACTACAGTAATGGAAATTGGAATCAACAATCATTAACACTCGAGAGATATCTATCTTCTGTATGAAAACCGTATGGAATCATTAATAAACTTATGCATTTGTTTTAACTATTGTGAAAGGGAATTGAATCGTAAAACAGAAATCAAACTGATACAATTACAGCTGAAATAGTAGCTCTATTAGACTTGGCCCTTGGTCCTTAGAAGCACTGTTACAAGAAACTTAGTATATAGAAATGGTGAAAACGATCAAATCTTTTATTAACTTCATAGCTAGTACATCATTCACAAAAACGGCTTGTGCAGAGTAACTCTGAGTCTGAATACTTGAACGTAATTCTTAGATTGTCTTTTTGGATCTATTATCCTCTATATATACAACAATCTGAGTAAATCAAGCCATCCGAAGGATCGAAAGATCCTCAGGATTGCTTTACTTATTATAAAGTTACAATATAGAAAACATAAGCATCTTTAAAACTGCTTTTGTGCCAAAAGTCCTCAACCTCCAATGGCTCACGCATCTTCAAGATATCCTTTGTTATTTCGGTTTTGACAATATTTAACCAATCCTGTAACAAAATCAAACAATTCCAACTGTATTTTAGAATTCATTCATCATGACTTCAGTAATATCACTAGAAGACATATTAATCATTTTCCATTCTATTTATCCCTAATTCACAGAAAAGTCACTCAAGATTGTATCACAAACTGTATGAATAAGGAGGATATTTGTACCTTTTTTATAACCCAACATACCCCCTAGCTTACCTTCTTGCATGTCCTCATGCAAGCTGAGATCTTACATGTAAAGAAGTGATGTATTAAGGAGGGAAAGTTGGTTCACCGGGTCTCCTAAACCCATTACTTCTTTTTAGCTCTTCAAAAGCAGCATCCTCCCTTTTCTTGTTAATTTGATAATCCTTCTGGTAACTTTCTGGAGGAAACCAGAGGATAGGGGGATTATACCTGCATCCAATCCAAGCAGGTCCTTCCTCCAGGAGTAGTCTAAAATATCTTTCTACTCTGTAGGTAGCTGCAAAGAAATTTCTGAACCTGAAGGGCTCCTTAATTTTGACTTCATTGGAGGATGCATCCCATCTCATTTTAGAAGAAGCAAGGGCTTCTTCTTTCAGTTCTTTAAAGTATATGATGCCTGAACGAATAACATGTCGATGGATGGGGGCTAGAGAACTTATAACCCCCACCCTTTTCATAAAGTTTCTATGTTTCATAATGGTTGGAAAGGACTTGAGAGGTTCTCCTCTGATCCAAAAATCTAACCCTGTTTCCCTCTTTATAAAATTCTTGTGGCCTTGCCCCATCTAACTTGGTTTTTAGTAAAGGACGGGAATGCCTGGAACTGAATGTCTCCAATAAAGGGGCCAGGGTTATTTTTCTCGTCATCTTCCAAAATGAAATTATGAAAGCATAATTCACATAGAAAATACTGCACCTTTTCTTCCTGCTCTCTAAAACATGAAATGAACTCAGGGACAGTGGCAAATGTAATCGGATTACCTGCTCTGATGGATTTTACCCTTAACAACAGGTAACATTCCAGCAAGAATAGGGTATAATTGGTGGTCGGGGATCTACAATTGATTGCATCAGAGTAAACATCAAAAATCTCTTTGATTTTTTCCAAAACTTTTTCAAATTGACTTTGCGTTTTCTTAACCTTTTCTTAGGCTTTGGTGAGCTCAGTATATGTTTCACTTTCTATAGCTGACATATCCTTTAGTTGTTTAACAACCTTTTGATGTCCATCCCTAATGATCATTTCTTCTCTGGATTGAGTTAAGGATTTTTGAGCTTGTACCAACTCAGCCTTTAGCCTATCAATAACAACATCACGTTTCCAAGACTGAGCTGCTCGATATTCTTCTATAGTGCCCATATCATATCTAGATTGAGTTAATGCTTGTTGAGATTATATAAGCTTTGTTTCCATCCTATAAATGATGGAATTATGTTCCTAAGATTGGAATGCTAGATGTTCTACCATAGTTGTCAATTCATTCCTACTATGAATCAAGCTCTGTTGGGAGTGTATCAATTCTTCCTCCAATATCCTAATGGTGGAGTATTGTTCGAGGGATTGAGGTATTTCCTATGAGACTAGGGTATATGTTTGTACCTCAGCATCAACAGTTTCTGAAGGAATTTCCTCCTCATTCTGAGTTGTTGCATCCTCTACTGTTATCTCTTCAGGGTTTGTTTGTGTTCCCATAGAATTTGTAGTGACCGTTCTTTTATGAAGAGGGTTTCTCCCCTGCACTTTGGACTTTTGTTTTTCTTTCTTTGGTGGGCCTTATCTGCTTGTTCTAATTGCTTCCTCAATTCTTTAATAATTCCTCTGAGTTTTCCAACCTTTAGTTTTAATGCTTCAACTTTTTTAACCTTTCTCTCTAACAACTTGTTCTCCTTTTTTAGCTTTCTAATTTTCTTATGGATTTTGCCTGCTTTCTGTTTGTGAGGAGTCTCAAGGTCTTCTTTATTATCATCAGCAGGTAGGTGTTCTTGTGTTTCTTCCAAGTGCTCTATCTGTTCAAGCGGGCTTCTTGCCTCAGGATGTTGTTCTTCATATGCTATGTCCTCAGGAAATGACATTTCGATATCAGGGAAATTTTCAGCAAGATTTGAAGAAGAGGCTCGTACTTGATATCCTTTTGATTTATCTATGTCAATTGAGGCTCCTAAGCTCCCTAAAACCTGAGATATTTCTTTTTCATGGATTTTCAAGCATTGTTCTGTCATATGCTCTGATGCTAGTTGGGTGTCTTCTTGATTGTTTCCCTATGAAGTTTGTTCTGTATGCTCAATACCCTGGTCATTTTCTTGTAAGGGCTGCTCTGTTGTGTTCTGAATTTCTTCAGGGTTTCTTGTTCATTTGTTTCTCCTCGTTCTCTCAATGGGGGTTTTAGGAGCATCCATTTCTCTTTTTCTCTTTTTGGTTAGTGGCCCTACTTATGGAGTTTGAGCCTTTGTCTATGAGGTCTGAGCCTCTGTCCGTGAGGTCTGAACCTCTGTCATTTGAACATGATTTGTCTCGACTTCGGGTTGAGGAGGTGAAACTTCTATTTGGGTAGTGGCCTCCTCTCCTTGTATCTCTTCAGTTTCCTGTAATGGGTTTTAATGACATAATTCGGGTTGTTCCAGTTGTAAAGGTTTATTGGCCCCAATACGATTATCCCAGGTCAATTGGGTTTGACTCAGTGCCTTACTTACTATCAATTTAATTAATCCATGATGGATGATAACATTAACAGGATCCTTGGACTTATGTGTTCTTAAGGCAACCTCATGTAACATGGAATTTAGGAAGAAAGGTAGATTGATTACTAACCGTTGTTTGAGTGCCGCTAGAAATTTGAGGTGGCATGGTGGGATTACATCGTATCATCCATCGTGGGTGATGTACCTCTAAATTAACCCTACCAGTTCTTTCCATGGTTCGCTGAGGGTGTTGGGGTTAAGTCCCTTTCCCTTTTTGTCCAACTATTCTCCAGGGTCTACGAAAGATTCTATAGCTTCCTTGAGCAATGTATATCTCCATGTCCATTGAATGCACGTGTTAGGGAGACCTGTAACCTCTGCTACGATTTTCGGAGTAACTAGAATTCGTATGTCACGAACTATGGAGATTTCTCCCTGCAAATTCTGAAACAATTCAAGCGTGATGTTTGTATCAAACCCTTGCAAACGGTTGAAGTACTTCGTCCACCCTAGGCGGTGTAGGATTTCTATTTACTACTCTATTACCTGTAGTAATGTTGTCTCCCTGGGCATGCTTCGACCACCCATATCTCTGTGAGAAAATAAGAATGACTATTGTTCCTAGTTGCAAATTTGGTTAAAACAACTTGGAGGAATAATTGCCAAACATAGAAAATGTCGGTGGACAGCAAGTGTATAAGAATGTGGGTTTTCCATTTATTACAATCATTACATATTATCGGAAAGTGTGTCGAGCATCCACTCCACTCATTAATGTAGAGGTCGTCCTCAACCGTCTGCGTAGGCGAATGTAATGAGTGTAGGTATTTCCGGTGAGAGGTAATAATTGCGTTGTCGTCGCCGATGGGGACAAATCACGTATAATTTTCAAAAATTACTTTAAATCGGAAATCATTAAACGATATTCCCATTTCGTGGGAATTTCAAATTTATTATACCAATGCTCAAAAGTGTTTTATGGATAAGTAAACCAAAAAAAAATTAAATATGTTTATAAAAAAAAATATTCCACACATCATAATATTGTTACTTTTCCCAACTTATTGAGTATTATTGATATGATAGCCTTATGATTTGAATAAAGGAAATCTAGAGGTACACAGAAACTTGGCGTTTTTTAGATAAACTTCCATACCACAGGTAGAGCCACTGTTGCCAGCAGGCGTCCATAGCCTCGGCAGGGTTTCCTTTTAACCCATAGATGAGCATGTATCCTTAATAAATACTTGAATGTCTTTTCCCAAAAAAAGACCATTATCCTGGTTTGGTAGCTAGATGATGATAATGCCACTCACTAGATTGTAACTTAAGTGAACAAGTCAACTCGTGATGAGACCTCTTGTCCTTTGACAAAAAGAAAAAAAAATGTCAAAGGCCATTGCCCTGGTGTGGTAGCCATAGTGGAAATGTCACTTAGGTTAGTATCCTATGATCGTGGTAGGTTGGCTCATGATGAGACCCCCTATTCTTTGTGGAAATTTTTTATTACTTATCTTTATTCCTTTTGATTTTATGTCTTTTTTTTTTCTTTTTTCTTTTTTAGATATTTGAATTGTCTTTTCCCGAAAAAAGACCATTATCCTGGTTTGGTAGCCAGATGATGATAATGCCACTCACTAGATTGTAACATAAGTGAACAAGATAGCTCGTGATGAGACCTCTTGTCCTTTGGCAAAATAAAATGTCTAAGGCCATTGCCCTGGTGTGGTAGCCATAGTGGGAATGTCACTTAGGTTAGTATCCTATGATCGTGGTAGGTTTGCTCGTGATGAGACCCCCTATTCTTTGTGGGAAAAAAATTTATAGCTTGTCTTTTTTTTTTCTTTTTTTTTTCTAGATATTTGAATTGTCTTTTCCCGAAAAAAGACCATTATCCTGATTTGGTAGCCAAATGATGATAATGTCACTCACTAAATTGTAACTTAACTGAACAAGACAACTCGTGATGAGACCTCTTGTCCTTTGGAAAAAGAAAATGTCAAAGGACATTGCCCTGGTGTGGTAGCCATAGTGGGAATGTCACTTAGGTTAGTATCATATGATCATGGTAGGTTGGCTCATGATGAGATCCCCTATTCTTTGTGGGAAAAAAGTTTTATAGCTTTTTTTTTTAGAGGTGTATTAAGGGAGGCTCATCTACTCCTTAAGAGTAAGGGATGGTGTAAGGAAGTGTAAAGATGCCAAGTAAAAGTGTGCTTAATACTCTTTATAATATGAAGGCAAAATATCATTCAGGTATATTTGTATGTATATAGGAAAAAGAAACAAATTGTGGTGGCGACCGATTATGAACAAGGTTTAACATATTTCGAAGAGATTAATCCAAAAAAACAATTTGACAAGGTATGGGAGATAATCCACAAAATAATGACAGATCATTGTGATGACAGTTAGAAATAGTGTTGTTGAAAATTATTTGATGAAAGGCATACCCCAAAGGAATGGCTAGTGTTTGAACAACAATGACAGAAAGGAACAGCAATAAGGAAGAATGTAGGAGGAGCAGTAGTTGTTTATTTTAAAGGAACAACAAGTTATGAGAAGGAACAACAGTCGTGAGAAAGAACAGCAGTCACGAGAAGGGACAACATTTGTTCCTTTCAATTGAGCAGTAATCACGTCAAGGAACAGCATTTGTTCCTTTTAAATGAACAACAATCGTGCAAAGGAACAACAGTTGTTCCTTTTAAATGAACAGCAATCACGTGAAGGAATAGCAGTCACAAGAAGGAACAGAAGTCATGAGAAGGGACAGCAGTTGTTCGTTTCAATTGAGCAGTAATCGTGTGAAGGAACAACAGTTGTTCCTTTTAAATGAACACCAATCGTTAATTTTTAACCATCTCAATAGATGATTTTGGAAACTTCCCCATGGAAACATTTCCTCTCTTATTTGAATCTAAGGTTGATTAGTCATCAACTAAATTCATTCAATTATTATGGCTCAGTTTATTTCAGAATTGAGTACGGGATGGTCTGTTGATGTCATGAGTTCATTATGGTTACCCTATTACTACTGCGGAGTATGATATATTCATTTTTCTGTGAAATACTGGGTCCGCGTGATAGGATAAAGCAAGAGTGTGAAACAGAAAAGAGTGCTAATTGTGTTGATTACAGTTATCCTCCCTATCTCAAAACAATGAAAGGAAAAAGAAAAACTAATACTAAATGAAAACTATATACAGTATGTATAGTGTCAACAAAACTCATCATTTATGGAGCTGGGGTGGATGGGTTACCTTCCCAGCCAGCCAAAATTTGAACGGTAGGATCTTTACTTACTTCCTGGTAGAAAGATTATTTTGAAGGCGGATGATGGCAGAGTCGTAGTCGGTGCCCATTAACCAGAAATGGAGATCCAGAGCATCTATGGTGCTTAAAGTGACCATGACATTATCATGGACTTCCTCAATTTCATATGGTCCCAGCCACCATGTCTGTAACTTTCCCGAAAAATCGTGAAATCTGGAGTCATAGAGAAGCACACAATCACCCTTCTTGAATGATTTCTTCTTGATATGCTTGTTGTTCCAGGCCGCTCTATGTTGCTAAATAACAGTTGTGCGCTCCACAGCAGATAGGCGTGATTCATCCAATTCGTTGAGTTGTTGAAGGTGTTGTTTATGTGTCGCTGTTAGATCTAGTCCAATTTCCTGGGCCATCCTTAGGGTTTTAATCTCAAACTCGATTGGGAAGATGGGTTCTTTTCCATAAACTAGGTGATAGGGGGAGTAGCCAGTGGTGTTACACCATGTTGTTCGATAATCCCATAAGGCATTTGGAACCTCAGTAGCCCAATTTTGTCGATTTTTTGAGACAGTCTTTGTCAAGATTGCCTCCAGGACCTTATTTGTGCTTTCTACTTGCTTGTTTGCCTGTGGGTGATATGGAGAAGTAACTATGTGCTTAATATGATAATTTTCGAGGGTGGTGGTGATTCTATGAGCTGTAAATTGTGAACCCCCATCAGTGAATACTTCCCTGGGTAGTCGACAGCGTACAAATAGTTTGAACAGAAATTTGATGACTACCTCTTATGTTGCATTTGGTAGGGCTTCTGCCTCTACGCATTTAGTCGTGTAGTCCGTAGCTACTAGAATATAGGCCTTCTGATTTGACTTTGGATTGAAGGGGTCGATGAAGTCTAGTGCCCATATTTCAAATGGTTATGCAACTATTTGTGCTTTCAAGGGCATTTCATCCGCCTGACCTGGTTTTCCCATCCGTTGACAGCTATCACAGGTCTGGACATATTTCTTTGCATCCCTAAATATTGAGGGCCAATAGTAACCCATCTGTAAAATTTTGTGTCCAGTCCTGCGGTCTGCAAAATTCCCACCAAAGGTTTCTTCATGTCCTGCCTTTAGTATGTCATAGATTTCGTCATCTCATACGCATCTGTGGATCTGGATATCAGCTCCTGTGTGGAAGAGATATCCGTTGATCCAAGAAAATCGTGCGCTACGCTGGATGATCAGATTTCTTTCTCTCGATGATAGATGTGTCGGTAATCTTCCTGTTGCCAGATAATTTTCCACATCAGCATACCAAGGTGGCTTTGTAGTAACGGAAAACAGATGCTCGTCTGGAAATTGATCTTCAATTGTTAAGGAGTTGTTTGTTTTGGGTATGCAGGATAGGAAGTCTGCGATAAGATATTCTCTCTCTGGTCGATCTTTGATGGTGATGTCAAATTCCTGCAATATTAATAACCACCGAGTGACCCGTCCATTAGTAATTGGTTTATTATCTAGATATATAATAGCAGAATGATCAGTATACAGAATAATGGGATAGCCTATTATATAATGGCGAAATTTATTGATGGCGTGTATAACAACTAAAAATTCTTTTTCTGTTTCTGTGTAATTAAGTTCAGCTGGAGTAAGATTCTTGCTAATGAAATAAATAGCGTAAGGTTTCTTGTCTTCTTCCTGTCCAAGGATGGTGCCTATGGAAATATCTGATGCATCAGTGGAGATGTGAAATGGTATTTTCCAATTTGGTCCCCTCAACATCAGTGTTGTTGATATCATCTTTTTGAGTCCTGCAAATGCCACATCACACTTGTCAGACCACTGAAACTCCACATTACCAGTCAGAGCATGTAAAGGTGCAACGGTTCTTGCCAAATTTTCCACAAATCTATGATAGTATCCAGAAGCACCAAGGAAAATACGTACCTATGTTTGTGTGTGTGGTGTAGGTAGATTAAGAATTACCTCTATTTTGGTTGGATCTACTCTAATTCCATCTGCAGAAATATAATTCCCTAGTACCACACCTTCTGGAATCATCATGTGACATTTTTTCATGGCTTAGAAATAGCCTGGTAGAAATGCATCATTCCAGTACCTTCTCAGGATTATTCAGTGCTTGGTCGAAATAGTCACCATAAGGAGTGAAGTCATCCATGTAGACTTCAAGCCCTTCACTGATCAGGTCGTTGAATATGCTCAGGATGGCCCTTTGGAATGTGGTTGGAGCGTTACATAGTCCAAAGGGAAATACTCTGTATGCAAAGGTACCCCAGGGGCAGGTGAATGTAGTTTTATCTTGATCTTCTAGGGCGATCTGGATCTGATTGTAGCCACTAAACCCATCTAGAAAAGAAAATAATTTCTTACCTGCTAGAGTATCTAGGACCTGATCGATGAAAGGTAAGGGGAAATGATCCTTCTGAGTGGCTTTGTTAAGTTCCCTGTAGTCAACATAGATCCACCATTTCCCATTTTTCTTTGGGACGATCACTAATGGGGAAACCCACCGACTATCTGAGATAGGGTATATAAAATCTACATCCAACATCTTTTGTAATTCTTCCTTAACAATATCCCTGAGATGGGGATTCAGTCTTCTCAGCAGCTTTCGGATAGGTCGAGCGTCTTTTTCAATATAAATGTGGTGTGTGCAGAGTTGTGGATCAATACCTTTCATATCAGAATACTCCCATGCAAAAGCTTGCTGGTATTTGGAGAGGACTTGAATTAGTTTTTGTTGTTGTTGTTCATCTAAATTGGCATTGATGTTCAGAGACCTCCCTGGTGCAATCTCGATGGATTTGTTGTTATGAACAGTTGTAGTTGGAATTTGTTGTTCCATTAAATCTTCTAGTAGGTCTCCCTATGCTTCACAGTCTAGAACAGCTTGGAGCATCTGGTAGGTTGGGTTGCTCACGGTAGTTGGGTTATTAATAAACCCAATGATTACGTCATCCTCTAGCTAGTTTTTAAGTTTGAGGGCTTCTTCCAGCGTAAGAGGGGCTCGTAAATCCTTTTCTGGGTATCGTGGTGGTAGAAATTGTGGATATACAAAAGTTGGGCTTGGCTTGGCAGGAGGATATAAGATGAGATTCTTTGTGATACCCCCTATAGCGATTGTAATATTACTCGTTTGGCATCCTATGTACACATATGTTGTTGCGAGCCATGGTCTGCCCAGTATCAATGGATGCCCTTCAAGTCAAATTCTTGGGTTGATGATGAGGAAGTATGTCGGATATTCCCAAGAGTCGACGAATATGGCTATATCATGTAATGTGCCAACTAGTTGAACCACCGATTGATCTGCCAACTGTAACATAATTGTGGTGGGTTCAAAGGAGTCAAAACCCAGGGTATTGTGGTTTCCATAGTCAGGATGTTGATGGTTGCTCCCAAATCAACTAGTGTATTTGGAAAAGAACGGCCCTGGATCTGAACTATTACTATGGGATTTCCTGGATCTGCATATTTGATTGGTTCTTGTCTACCAAGAATTAGATCAGACAAAGCTCCTACTATGAGAACTGTCGATGATGAATTTTTGATCTTCTTAATAGGCTTCCTTCCACATAGTTCCTTGATTGTTTTCACGTAAATTGGAATATCTTATAGTGCCTGCAGGAGTGGGATCTTGACATATAAATTCTTGAGTTCCCCTACAATGTCAAAGTTGGGATATTCGGCAAGTTTTTCTATCGTCGATCTTTCGGGGAACAGAGGGGAAGGAGTTTCATCCTTATCAGGATCCTGTGATTCGACTGTGTTTCCCCCCTGCTCAATTTCTTTGGTTATTACCACAGTCGAGGGTGTTATTGTTGGTTGCTTTTCATTCTCCTGCTCTTGAGAAACATTATTTTCTTTAGGAGAGATTATACGCCCCGATCTCAACCGGAGTTCGTTGCACCCTACCGAGTTGGTTTATCCTTCTTCATTCTCCATAATTTGGACGAGTTGAGTCGATCTATTATTAGGATTTGCGTGAGGTTGGGTTGGTAATTGGGGGCACAATTGTGATTGAGGGTTTTGGGGCAGTTGGAGTGGAGCTTGCAATGTGGGTTGGGTTTGAGGGGCCATTCCCATGGGTTGATTGTTTACTCCCATGGGGCACTAACAATTCTAGTTCCAATTTGAGTTTTGGGCAGTCGTATTGGGCCACTATGAAGGGTAGAGGTTATTTGAATTTTTCTAGGGTGAGGTGGGATATTGTGAGTTAGGCCAGGTAGAGTTTACAATTGCTTGATTCTGCCATACAGGATTTGCAACAGGCTGGTTTGGCCAAGTGGGATTTGCAGGTGGGTATTGATGGGGCTGGCAGTTCTGATTAGTAAATTGTTGGCCCTGCCATGCGTTACCAGAATTTTGTTGTTGATTATATTGTCCAGGAAAGAGAGAGGAAGGGTCTTGTAGTATATTTGAAGGTTGGTTATGCCATTGGTGACGCTGGGCCATCAGATATAACGACTATGTTTCTTCTTATGCTTCTCTAAAGACAGCTTTCAGTCTAGGGAGTGATGGGCATTGCTCCATGTCATGATCCTTGGTGAAGATAGCGCAAACCCAAACCGCATCCAAAGGGCAATCCCTTGGACCATTTTTTCTTCTACATATGTGGCAAAATATGGCCAAAGTCTGTTCTGCTTCTATTTTTTTTCTGTTTGGCCTGCAATACATCCAATTGTGTAGTTAGAGTGCTCAGAATATCTATTTTGAAATCTTCTAAGAGATTACCAACTTCAGCTCGCGTGACACCCCCACTTGTAGTATTGTTACTTCTCGTGAGGGAAGTCTGCATTCTTGATCTGGTCTGTGTGCTTCCTCGTGAGCACCTGATACACAATTGAATGATGTTATCTTAAGCTTCTTAATAAATGTCACCCTTTCCCATTAGATTCAATATTTTTACCCATTAATCTTTCATACCCTTAATCAGAGTTGCCTTAAGTACTTCACCTGGTAATGCACCATAGGGTGATCTTTGTAAATTATACTGAAATCTCTCAACATATTCTTCTAATGATTCATTTTCTTTTGCAATAATTTGAAAGATTTCATCTTTTAAGTCCCTGGTTCTACAATAATCCTGATATTTTTTCAAGAAGACATGTTTCATCTCATCCCATGAGTTCATAGTTCTTCCCCCTAATCGCATAAACCAGCATAGAGTTGCTCCCTTCAGAGTGGAGGGGAACAATTTTAATTTTGGGGGTTCAGAGGTGTAATCATAACCTCTACATAGGACATCAAATTCAAATAAGAATGCATCTGGGTCTTCTGAGATCAATCCATGAAAGGTTGGCAGGTTTTGTAGGGGGGTTGCCTTCATGGGGGCATTGGCAATAGGATCAACTATCAGATATTCCAATGTGGAAGTCTGGAGACGTTGTTGATTTGGTTGTGCCATTTGATCAAAAATGTGCCAGAAATCTTCAGGGATTTCTTGATTCGGGTATTTTATTCGAGGTGTTTGATTATCTAACCCTCTAGGGGATTTGATTGCAATCCCTCTATCTGGGATTTCAGGTATGCCTTCTCCTTTCTCAAGAGATTCAGGATCATAGGGTGGTGATGGATCTGTCTTAACAACCCCGTTGGTTTCTCCTTCGCCTTCCTTCAGATTACAAGAATTTCCCTCTTTTAAAGGGGTGAGAGGTGGAAGATTTATGCTCTGAAAGCTTTGCTCAGTCCCTTCGATTTTGATGTGAATCTCAGCATGGGTTGTAGTTGGTGACACTTCTTCCTGAGGGATTCGAGTATATCCTTTCATAGGTCCAACAGAGGCTTGAGAATCAACTTTTCGGATGATGTCGTCTATGAAAGTGCTTCTCCCAGGGAGCACCGGGCCCTGGGCTTTGGTAATTTTTGGTGGGGGTTTTGGTTTTTCAAGATCTTTTTTCTTAGTCATACACACTTCATGCAAAAAGAAATTCAAGAAATAAAAAAACCTATGCAACCTCTTAATGTGTCAGCTGGAGGTAGGGGTTGGCATAAGCATCTTACTTATTGCTTGCGTAGGTTATTACCTTCCGTCTTCAATACCTCATCCTCCAGAGGCACAATCTATGCTACCTTTGACATTCTCCCCAGCAACGGCGCCAAAATGTTGGGGTCTAAAGATGTCCTAAAACAACCTTAGTTTTAACATTAATTTATCAACCTAATGATTCATCTTTTATCTCAAGAACATCAACAAATACTATGCAGATAGCTTGTAGAGGTTGAAATCGCATAGCTAAAGCAAACCTGAGTTTATCCACAATCAAGTTCCTCAAATGTTCATTTAAAGATTCTAAGACTAAGATCTTATTTAAAAGAATTGAAATCTAATTACTAACATGTTGTAAATGAAAAGGAACTAGCTAACTTGCTAAATTCATTTAACTGGAAATAAATGACTGAATTTGAGTAAATACCTTCATAATTGACTATTAAGTAGGAATTGAATTGCTATAAAGGAAATAGCGAACTATTCTAATAGAAAGAAACTGCAATTGTAATCTAATCGTAAGGAACAATAATCATAACTGAATGGAAAGGAACAGCAATTGTAACTTTAACTGAAAGGAAAGACAATTGTAACCTATTTGAAAGGAACAGCTAATGCGAATCTTAAGTAAAAGGAACAGCGCATATGAAAACGTGAGGAATTGTCAAGCAGAAAACTACAATAATGGAAATTGGAATCAGCAATCATTAACACTCGAGAGATATCTATCTTCTGCATGCAAACCGTGTGGAATCATTAACACACTTATGCATTTGTTTTAACTATTTTGAAATGGAATTGAATCGTAAAATAGAAATCAAACTGATACAATTACAGATGAAACAGTATCTCCTTTAGACTGGGCCCTTGGTCCTTAGAAGAACTGCTACAAAAAACTCGGTATACATAAATGGTGAAAACGATCAAATCTTTTATTAAATTCATAGTTGGTACATCATTCACAAAAATGGCTTGTGCAGAGTAACTCCGAGTTTGAATACTTGAACGTAATTCTTAGATTGTCTTTTTGGATCTATTATCCTCTATATATACAATAATCTGAGTAAATCAAGCCATCATGAGGATCGGAAGATCCTCAGGATTGCTTTACTTATTATAAAGTTACAATATAGAAAACTGAAGCATCTTTAAAACTGCTTTTGCACCAAAAGTCCTCAACCTCCAATGGCTCGCGCATCTTCAAGATATCCTTTGTTATTTCGGTTTTGACAATATTTAACCAATCCTGTAACAAAATCAAACAATTCCAACCGTATTTTGGAATTCATTCATCATGACTTCAGTAATATCACTAGAAGACATATTAATCATTTTCCATTCTATTTATCCCTAATTCATAGAAAAGTCACTCAAGATTGTATCACAAACTATATGAATAAGGAGGATATTTGTACCTTTTTCATAACCCAATGGGATGCCAAGGTGTTTTCAAAATCCCTAAATTTGTTTTGTGATACTATTGTGATGAAGATTAATATACATAATTTTGACACATTATACTTCAATAACCCTACTCCTTAGCATGAAAACTCTCTTAGAGTGATGGTATTGTTTCACATCTTAGAATTGAAGCATGTCTCAAATATGTCTCAAATATCTTGGCTTTATGTTAAAACACAATGCTTATAGAAAAGAGGATTGATCTTGTCTTATTGAAAAGATGGAGAAAAGAATAAAACTATGGTGTGATATATGGTTGTCTCTTCGAGGGAGGATAACCCTAGTCAAATCTATTTTGGAGGTTAAAAATGTGTATTGGTTCTATTTTGGATGGAAGAAGATAGGAAGTGTTGGGGGGAAGACATTTGGAGATTGGAGGTACCACCTAATATTAGAGCATTCATGTGGCTAGTATTATCTAATGAGTTTTTAACATGGGATAACTTACATAGGAGTTTCTAGAAAAGACCAGGTTTTTTCTTGTTATGTAGAGATTATAATGAGAGTGTCCATCATCTTCTTTTGGATTGTAAATATTTTATGTGTGGCAAGATTTTATTATTGTCTAGAGATAAAGGCAAATGGTCTGAAGAGACTATGGAAAAAAAAATGATAAATAGTGAAATTATAAGGAGATAGTGGAGAAAATAACAGTGCATCCAGTGGTGATGTGGCATATTTGGATTTCAAGGAACAATGTTCTCTTTAGGGATGAAGTGCTAGTGCCTCAATCTATCTAGAAGATGAACTTCCTTTATGAATACTCCTAGGGTAAAAATTAGGAGGGAATGGATGGTAAAGGATATATCTTATGACCAATATTTCCCCTAGGGATCCTTTGATGACAGTTCTAAGGGAACGTTCAACTGTGTGGGATTGGAGGTTGCTTATATCTAGAGGGTGAGCACATGACATTTTTTTTGAGGGATAGGATAAGGTTGAAACAATTGGGTAGAGGTTAGAGCAGTGCATACTCTAATGGATATAACAATCAAGAGAGGTATATAAAGAATTCAAGTCTTTGGTTATTCTAAACTAGTTATCGGTTGGATGAATGGTAATACAAGAAACCTAAATTTGATGTTGTGGGACAATCTAAGAAGGGCCTTGGAGTTAAAGGAGTAATTTGCACATGTGTATTTTGTATATATTTATAGGGAAAGGAATTCAAAAGAAAATAAGCAAGCTAAGGAAGCAACATATTTGCAAGTTTGGCCTACATAAGATGATGAATTTTATGGGGAATAAACTCTCATCTCTCCCTCCAGAAACAGATTGTTTATTAGTTGTTTTCTATCTTATGATCGAACCCAAGTTGGGAGAGCTTTAATGGTAAATCCTTTTTTAGTGGTTGTGAGATGGTATGGTTGAGAACTTTGGTGCTTTCTTGTGTTGGTTTATTTCCTTAATAGGACCTATATTTTTTCCATATGCGTAAATGCCCGAAAGTCTAGGATGATTATATGATATTTTTTTAAGTTTGTAGTTATTTTCTCATGGCAAGTGATGGCCAAATGATAGGGTTTTATCAATGTATCACAAATTGTTTCTTTTTTGGAAATAAAATGTGATAAAAAAATTCTACTTAGAGAAAAAAATTGAGAAGAGATTAGAGGTGTTAGGATCAATAAATATTTACTTCTAATATATGGGAAAACAAAGAAATTTTCTTTAATAAGTATCAAAATTATTCTTTTTCAGATTAAATTAATGAAGAACCCAAAGAGACAATCCACGTTGTGCCCAAATAAATCATTAATGAGTTCTAGAGAACGTTAAATTCACTTGGAAAAGTATATTAAAAACAAGATGAGGTGCAAGGTAGCAAGTCCCTACCTTCAACTTGGCAGGTCTAAAAATGGCAAGGAAGACATAGAGAGCACCAAGGAACAAAAACCATTCTTGAAGCATCTAGAATTAAGTACAATTAGTATTTGGGGGAGGTGACATAGAATTAAGTACAATTAGTATTTGGGAAGGTGACATTGAAAGTCCATTGTAGGCATACTGAAATGATAGTTAGGATTCAATGCAATCATTTAGAACTTGCTTGCATAACACATTCAATAGCTTATGTGCAATTGCTTGTGTTATATAAGAAATGACAAGCATTCAATAGCTCACTTGTTTGGATGGGAACATCTATAATACTAGCAATTGTAGATAGCATAATGTAAGTCTTAAAAACTATGGAACCTCGATATTAGTAGAGATGTTTTTAGTGAGGATTTGTTTATGAAAGAATATTGTTCATTGGGTTGTGATCCTGTGTATAGGTTTTTTATTAGATCTTTTAAAATTGGGTAATTTTAAAAAAGAGAAACATAAAACATTGGTCAAACATTATGAAAGATCATAAGTATGTAAACATATATGTGACTTGCTTCTATTAATAATCATTTTTTCACTAGTTTCTTTCTCATCATTCTCCTTTGCTTAAGATCTCCTTGCCAAGTTCTTCAGTTTTCATGGTTCAGGAACAAACTTTTTGTCAAAAGCATGAATAGTTTTCATGGCTAAGAACAAGATTGTTTGTCAAAAGCATCAACAAAATGGGATAGAGGCACCCTCATTGATTTGTTTCAATGCCTCTGACAAGGTTTGAAGATCTTTTAAAATGATCCAATGCATCATTAAAATTATGAGAGTCTAAAATATTTATAACCACTTTTAATGCAGTTTGATCCCTGAAAATATAAGATTTTAAAGGATTTGTACTCTCTTTTAATGCACGTCCATAGAATGATGAAAATTTACAAGAATTTGAATATTTTATGCTATTTGTAAGTGTGTCTTATCCTTAAAACGAAGGCTTTATACTCCATCATAGTGCATCTCCATCCTTCATGAGTCGTTTTCTTTTCTTCTTTGAGCTTTAAGGTCGATTTCAAGTTTTGAAGAAGCTTTCAAACCTATGGCTGGATTTCTTATATCTCCAAGTTTGGAAGATCATTACATGAGCATTCTGCTAACATGCTTTAAATCTAATTTGTTGTTTTGAAAGGTCTATAATCCGGGAATTTCATTTTAATGCTTTATAATGTGTAGTGATATTGATGTATGTCCATTCAATTGTGGATGTTTACTAAGTTGATTCCTAGAAGGATTTATTAGGCATTAGGATCAATCTTGTATGTCAAGTTTTATTAGAAGATCGAGACTTTGAATGTAAAAGTTGCAATCTGAGAATTGTGAAAAGTAGTACTCTTTTTTTTGTCTTCTAACAAATATGGTGGAAATTTTTGCAAACATTTTGAAAGGGATAGCCTCGTTGGCATTGTCAAGATTGTAATGTGGTTGCAATGAGGTGCTAGAGCATACCAACAGCTGTCATTGTGGCCATATGTGGAGAAATAACATATAATTTGTGGCAGTTGGCATAGAAATCAATCAAACTGCATATATTTTGTAGACATATACACAAATGGTTGTGGCCAATCGATGGAAGACTAGAACTATGAAGGCATGTTGCCATGGTCAATCGATGGAAGACGAGAACTATGAAGACATGTTGCTAGATTGTTATTTTGGTAAACAATCGATGGAAGACTAGAACTATGAAGACATGTTGCCAGATTGTTATTTTGGTAAACAATGCAGTTGAAGAACATCCAGTCACAGACATTGAAGATTTGCAACCAGAGCAGCTAGAGCATGTGTTTAGAATGAATATATTTTCATTTTTTTTATTTTATTTTTTTTTATCTAGTATGAATTTTATTATTTGTAGCAGCTTGTCATTAAAGCATTTTCCTTCCTTTATTTTAGATATAATGCTCTATCTATTACACAATATGTCATTTAAGCATTTTCCTTCCTTCCTTGTATAATATGTCTCTATCTATTACACAATGATGTATTGAATCACATGAAAATGGGGAGAAACATCATCATAGCTCGTGTGAGCAATTGTCACCTTCACCAGATGCTCCGGACAGTTCCGTTGATTGCTTGTTCTCTAATTCACCAAGAAGAGGCTAAATAAAACTCTCAAAAGTTTTATGTTTTATTAGCAGATATAAAGTTTTCATACATTCCCCTGCGAGGAACTTTGAAAAGAATTATGTAAATAATTGATATGTAGAGAGATATGAACTTTGGAAAAAATTATATATATGAAAAAATTATGAACTTTGATATGAATTTTTTTTATTAGTGCCAATTTGCCTTGTGGTTCTTTATATATATAGAAGAACTGTAAAGCAAATTGGTACTAATAAAAAAATAACGATTGTACTTCTACAATTAAACAAAGATAAAACCTTTGAGCGAGATGGGAATCCTAATGAAAACCTTTGAATTATTTTGACCTTATTAGTCCTTGCCGTAGGCATAGAGGGAATCTAGTGATCGATAAATCATTGACCTGGCATTAGCTTGTGCGTTGACCAGAAATATTTCGCTATTGTCTATTGTTGGAACAAGAGAAGTGAAAATATTGATTTTTATATAATAAAAAGTATCATGTTTGTCAAGATCTGATTGGACAACGGATTGGAGGTCTTATTGTCGCCTTCGCTATTCCCAATGTAAAATATGTTTGCATTTCCAAAGTATTTGGTAGTATATGGTCTTTTTGAATCATAAATTTTGTTATGCGTTCGTGGAACGTGGATTAATGCTAGCATTAGTTCGAATGTTTCCCCTTAGCATTTTCTGTTGGATTGAATACATTCTCCACGATATTTCTATGTCTGATTTATGCTTTATTGTTGTGTGCTTCGAGAGAACAGTCATGCCACGTTGCATATTTTCTTAAATGCTTGCACAGGCCTACGCCCTTCGATGGTCCTTATTGTCTTAACTGTTTACCTAAGAGCTCTACCAGTCTTAAATTTTTATTGTACAAATGCCTTGCAATACAGTTTTGTTCGTGGCCGGCATCCCTGCGATTGTGCTCCATCCTTGTTCGTTGTTTTGTTCCATGATTCTTGGTCTTGTTTGATTCAACTTTGCAAAGTTGAGGTCCTGCACTTGCAGTTCGAGCTCTTCGTGGTTGTTCGTTGGTTTGTTGTTCTTCAACTTTGCAAGTTGTTGGACCTGTTGTTGTGGTTTGCATTTTTTTGGGCGCTAAGGTCTTCTCATCCTTTGTTGATGGGTAACTTTCCCTGTTCTTGGTGATTTTCAATATTTTGTTCCAGACCATTTTTGTCTGTGCTCTTAGTTTCTGTTCCTGGAAACAATGCGTCTTCATATGGCGGATGCCGCGTCCATAGTTTTTCCGAAAATTGCAATGCAGAGGGCTTTACGAAAAGTAGTTGGGAGCTATCAGAAGATGGAACCATCGGGTTGGGTGTAGACACAGTGTATGCTTCTACTCTATGGGCCGAAAAACTGCGTCTGCCTGTTTTCTTTCTGCTGAGTTAAGTTATGGTTTTTTTTTTTTGCGGTCTTTCTTCTGTTTGGTTTAGTTTCCAGTGTCAGTCTGTTTTCTTCTCATATGATATGGGAACTAGGGGGATTCAAGTTGAGAAGAAGAAGGTTTAAAGATACATACGGGGATTGGTGCACTATTTTACTTTTCTTTTTTATTTTTCTAGTTTTTATTTTTTGCCTGTGTTTTTCTCTGTTTTGATAGAAACTGAAAGTATCTAGCAAACAGATTCAAAATGACAGTTGAAAAGATGAAAGAGGTAATAGATGTTGAGTCGTATGAAAAAGATACACAGTCCATTGTACATGACAGCATTGACATGGTTTTGCATAGGAACGGTCTTTTTAGATTGGATGCATTCTCATATACTGTTGGGGATTTCCTTTTCGATACATTCCAGGTTGTATTGCATTTCTGGTATTCGTCGATTGAGCTATGCAATGGATTGATAGATTATTTCTTGGCCTGTTTTTAAAATGGCAATGTTGAAGCTTTGCAATCCTATGAATACGAACTGGAATCTGATTTTCTTCGGCAGTTTCATGGAATACATGATGTGGCTACGTATTTTTCAAACATGCAGTTGTCTGCATCTTCAGTTCTGCTTGCACATCAGAGGGGACTTTGGGGAGATACATTTTGTATTCGGTGGTTGTCTAACTGGTTGAATATATCAGTTGGCATATGGTCATTGACAAGAAAAACAAGATATCTACTATTCAACAAAATTGTATCTGACAATCCATATTGCATCTTGTTCCATAATGTCGATGCCCTCAGTGGCCATTATGAACCACTGTTGTACAAAAAAATTTCCATATGCAATATAGAAGGTCCTCGTATCTACTTGTCCGTTATTTGCAAAGACCTTCAATTGCAATGGAAACAGATTTTGGCTGGCATAGATTGTTATGGTTTACAGCTGGCAAAACATGTTGTGTCTAGTTGTGGAGATAGTCTATTTAATGCAATTTTTTGTTTGGTAGAATCCGAGTTAGATGTTCAGTCGTTGCGTCTTTACATTGTACAGTCCTTCTGCAATGGGATTATAGGTGGAAGCGAACAGGCTTTTAGGTGTTTGCATCAGCACCTTTGCCCATATCTCGTGGAAAATATGTCGGCAGTTGCAAGTTGGTAGGAATACCTTGTGAACATGGCGCTTCCTATGAAGAAGGGAATATGGAGGGTTGCAGATTTTGTTTGCAATGGTTGTCTATGGTATTCAGGGTGAAGATATAGGTTTGGTCGGCCTCGCCAGCTAGCATTGTCCATTCCTAGGTTACCGATTCAAATTACGTTCGAGCAATTCACATCATGTCGTTGAAAATAGATACAGCACATATCCATTATGAACCATTGCTTGGAGATATCGGTAGTTCAGGGTTGAGTGTGCATGCCACCCAAATGGCATTGTTATCCCCGATTTCTAGGGATAACTAGGAGATCATGTCTCGAGGCCCACAGGTCCTAGACATGGAGTACCGAGAGCAGGATTGACCTGAGCAAGGCCCTGGAGGGCCCATCCTTCTCTTCTTTCATCATATTTGTTTTTTCAGCAGCAACAACATCCATCACCATCGGCATGGTCTTGTATCGGAGAAGGCTCTTTCTCCATGAGGTAATTGGTTCAGGTGTCATGGTATGTGTCGCTTTCGATCATTATAACCTTTAGATATATGCATCTTACTCCTTTTATTTCTTACAACTGCTTGGATCTTACATTGACCCACTTGACCATGGTTGGGGGGACTGACAAGATGTCATGGCAAGCCTGTACCCATAGGTTTTGGTTTGCCACCGGGGGGATTTATAAAGAGTCATCGTCCGCTCCCATCATATCATCACTTTTACATCTTATCTCCCACTCATCTATCACATTCCCCTAGTCCGGACATTAGGATGATCTGTTTGTAGGGTTGCACCTTATCTCGTGAGAAGAAGGGGCTAAATACCCAGAAGGTAAAAGCAGCTGGTAAAAGATAAAATCCATAAAATAAAACCTAGAGATTCCTTGCCCAGGGATCCCCGAGAAGGCAATAAAAATCCTCTCAGCAAGAAACAAGAGGGACCCTAAGAAAAATAACAAAACAAGACCTAGCCAAGAGGATAGGGGGTCTCATCACGAGCTAGCCTATTATGTTCAAGGGTGCCTAACAGCATGACATTGCCACTATCTGGTTATCATGCCAGGGAAGTGACCTTTGGTTGCATGGACAAGGGAAAGGGGGTCTCATCATGAGCCAGCCTTATCATCTCTGTGAAAGTGCTTGTGGGTAACACTGTCAGCTCTAGTCACCACGCCAAGGCAGTGTCCTCTAGTTAGTCCTTGAAATCAAAAAGAAAAAAGAAAATAAATAAAAAAGAATAAAGGCAATAAAGGGCTTGGAAAAATTTGCATCCATGACGGGTATAGCTCGCCTTCTACAAAGGCACCCACAGGTAATATCATGCATCCCTGTCTCTCACTCTACCTGTATGTCTGAACATCCCTTGACCACATCACCTTGTTTTACATGGTTTGGATGATACCCCTTGGAGACTTTCCTTTCCTTATGGATACTAGCCCAACAAGGTATTTTGTCTTTTTCTTCGGCTTTGTATTGTACGTCTTTGTAATATCTTTGAGCTATTGAATGATATATCAGGGTTTTTATGCATATGTTTGATAACATTAATGATGAAACATGATTGACATTGCTATGATCCCTGTGACTAATGATCCCATGGAGGGCGAAGTTTTTGATGTGCAGGACCATGCCCGACGGACAGGTACCAGTTAGACCGGTACACATGGGGAGTTGATTAGTTCGGACCTCCATGGGGCTGAAGAGCCCATCAGATGGTTGTTGGGACCCCATCAGGGGCAGAGACAGGACAATGCTTGATTGAGCTTTTGCACCTGAGAAGAAGAAGGATGTTCCATCCGGGACACTTTGGTTGAGCCCAGCCCAGGGGGGTTGACCCACTTTAGGTGGAACGTTTCCCTTTGATGGCCCAGGACGTCACCTAGGAGCCATTGACGTCATCTTGAGAGTGTGGAAGTTTGACAAGGTAGATGGAACGTGTGGCAGGGTTTGGAGGCCCAAAGAGGGCCAACGTTTGTCATTCTGTGTTGCATTTGCCCTAAAAAGGGGCCAACGTCTCCCTCAGTAGGGCTTGACGTCTTCCTTATGCTCATTTAGGGCTTTGATTTAACAATTTAGTGTAAAAACAGTATGATTTTGGTTTGTAGCCTTGTCGGCTATTTTTAATGACCTAATTTTAATTAGAGGTCATGATACAGTATATATTGAGGATTTTTTCCCTCATTTTGACAAGAACACACAACTCACTCTCTTGTGAGGTCTGATTTTTGCGCCCTAGTTGGGGTATTTCATCTTTTAAGTGAGGCGCACTTGTTGAAGGAAGGATTTTCTTGGCATATTTGGCATTTCTCTTGAAGGAAGGTTTACAACTAGGGTTTGCATTGCTATTTCTTCATGATATGTAAGTGTATTTTCTGCAAAAATTCTTAATTGAATGGTTGTAGGCTTGTATTCTTGCATTTATTATAAATTTTTTGATTTAAAACCCTAGGTGACAAGCACACAAGTAGGTCCTTGTTTCATGTCCCCTAAAAGAGAAATATTCATCCATTGAAGAAGGAAGGAAGAGCCTAGACTTTGCTACACTCTTTTCACTTTTTCCCTTTTGTTAGATGTGATTTTTAAAGGTTAAAAGGGAGGGGACATCCCAGGCCTAGGTTATCTACACCTAGGGTCATCCACCTTCTAGGGTTTGGTGATAGAGCCTTGCCATTGCAACACTCTCCCTCACCTCACTCTCTTGTTTTAACTTATCTTTTATGCTAGCTATTTTGCCAAGTTTGACCTAAGGAATGAGGAAAGAGCATGAGGCCTTGCTTAAGCAACACTAGAGTGAGTCTCTTTCCCCTAGGTTTTTGATTCTAGGGCCCTACTATTGCAGCACCTTACAACCCTTCCCTCTTGTCCTTAGCCTTTTATCCCTTCAACTTTGTGTCCTCTCCTTAGTTGACTCCATCTACCCCTAGGCACTGATCTTAGATCCACAACGTTGAAGTGATAGTTCTCAAACAACTTCTTAAAACTTTTAAATTTGAAACCCTAACTAATTAGCTACCCTAACTAGGTTGACGTCATACTTGGTTATTCCATCTTGACGCAGCACCTTTTGTTGAAAAGAAATTAGATGATGGTTAAGAGCATTTATTGAGTAAGGGATTGATTAAATACATTGTTTGCTACATCATCTCAATATTTATTGATGAATTGATATTATTCCATTGCTATATTAATTGACATTGATCTCATTGATATCTATTGCTCCAATTTCTTATATATTGATATCAGATAGTTATATGAAGTACTAACCCATTGAGTTATAGCCTGCATATATATCGTTTTGCTATTGTCTTGTTCTCGGTAGGTGTTTTCATTTGGGGCTACACTTCATTATTGGTTGTTTAGCCGGACTATCTGACCTAGGTGGTAACCTGTGAGGAGGGACTTCTACTTTAAGCTTCATACCTTTGCCTCTTCAAAACCCCAAGTTACCGAGGATGTATCCCCTGGGCTAACCTCCCTGAATAGAAAGAACCTCCCCATTGTGGTGACATTGGGTGGGGTAGGTTCACGTTACGCCAATTTGGCCTCTACCTTCTAGCCTTTTGACCTAACTACAAACTGTGCGATAACATTTTGGCACCGTTGTCGGGGAGCACTGAGTCAATTCTCCTCAGACGACAAATATTTTCGGTAAGCCTAGCCTCTAGATGCCTTATTCTTACAAGCTTACCTGGCGACTCCACTAGAGTGTTTTCCCTTATCTTTTGATAGTTTCAAGAAAATTATCTGGCAACTCCACTGATGATGAAGCCAACAATGAATTCACAATGGAATCCCTGGAACTATAAGCCTTTAGACATGAGCAAAATCCCAGGATACCCAAGACAAATGCCCCCAATATCCAAAAGATGGCTCCCTAGATTCACTGGTAGCGATGGAGAAAGAGATAACTTTCATGTAGACAATTTTTATTCTTATTTTGGACTCCATCATGTTGATGACGATGCCGAGGATATAGTGATGAAGATTTTTCCCACCACTCTTCACGAGAATGCTAAAAAATAGTATGATGATCTTCCCGATACTAGCATCACCTCCATGAACCAACTAGAAGAAGTCTTTCTCAAAAAATGGGGCATAAAATTGGGAGACATCCCAGTACTGCTAAAAAAATTTGAGCATATAAAACAAGTTGAGAATGAAACCCTTTTTGACTTCCAGAGTAGGTTTGAGGGCACTCTACATCAGATTCCTGCAAGCCATCGTCCTGAAGAAGAGTACAATGTCCATCTCGATACCCATACAATCCTGGCACACCTAGGTTTACCCCTCAGTAAAAGGGACCCAAGGACGCTCAATGAAGCTTACGGCATGGCTAAAGGAATTGAACGAAACATCTCCTTATCCGGGATAAAAGACCTCTGCACCTTAGGTACTTTTAGTATGGAAAGTTTGTTTTCCCTTAAAAATTCCGTTGATAATTTCCAAGAAGAAGGGGAAAAAACCATCTTTCGACATGGGATTGTTGAAGACATGGCTGAGGAGATGGAACCTAAGCAAAATGATGAAGTATCAACCTATGCCCCTCCCTCTGATGAAGCAATCCAAGAGTCCTTTTCTCCTGCACAACAAAAGGAAGATGAGGTTAGTTACTTTCCATTTCAAGATTCCGATGACACCTTGTCACATGATTAAGATAAAGGAGGAATGGAATTCCCGAAAGAATTAGACCTTTTGTGCTGCACAACTGAAGAAGAAGGGGTAATTCTTGAGGATGAGACCATAATGCACGCTGAAAACACCAAAGTCCTTGAAGTTCCTGCGCAAGAAGAAACATTAAGTTACCCTCCTCCCCTAGTTTTTTATAATGCTTTACTTTATGATGAAGGAAATGAGGAGGAGGAGAATGAAGTGTTGGGTGTTTTAATCCCTTCATGTTGTGATGAAGATAATGACTTTGTTGATAATTTTGATGAATTCATACATGTTGGGAGACGTAGGTGGGATATAATTGGTTATGAAATAGGTCCTGTCTACGACATTGAAAGTCTTTTCCAAGTGTTGCCTTTGCAATCATCACAGCAGATTATTCTTCACCAGTGGCAACAAGGAGATGAGATTCTTACCCATACTCTCCAAAAACCCAAGGATGACCCAATACCTTGTTTTCCTGATGATTTTCATTCATACCTTGAGGATTTTTACAATTGTTCCTATGAGCATTTGGATTTATTTTATGAAGATGATTATCAACCACCACTCTGCTCAGATTTTGATGCAAGTAAGAACATTGTTTGCCTAAAGAAGGTTTCTCATGACTTTTCATTCCAGCCACCTGTTATTACTTTACCATGCTTGTCCATTAAAGGTGTAGTTGGGAAGTATATTTTTTATGTTGAGCTTCCTCTTAGGCAAACCCTAGACTCCAAAGGTCGGTTGGATACTGCAAGTTTGAGTCAGTTATCCCAGTTTTTCAACTTTCCCTTGGTATTTTTCCAGTCGTATGCTAGGTCTTTGTTGATCCCTTCCTTGACTTTAGAGCATGAGGATTCCCTAGGTAGCCAGTTTGCAGGCCCTTTGAGTCAGTTTTTTGAACCTTGCATTTCTCATGACCCTTTCTTGAAGTGGATTGAGTATTTTCCTCGGAGATGCACTTGGCAGGATTTTATCCCTCCCACCTGCCTCCATGAGTTAGACTTTATGACTTCCGACAATATAATGTATGATGTAACCCATGTCATTTTTGTGCTTGATTTATCACTGTTCTGGTTTATGATGAAGCACAAAGGCAGGTATTGTGGGACATTGTTGGATTGGCTTCATTGCTTATTTGACTACACCAAACATCCAGCCAAAGGTAAGTGTAGGTAAGTAGTTTGCTTTGCATTGTTCATTATTTTTCAATTTATATATATATATATATGTCTATATATGCGGGGTGGAAATACCACCCCATCTTTGTTACCGATGCCCCTATCGAGTTGAGTAGGTCTGCAGGTTATGTCAGAGATGTTGAGGTTCTCATGCGCTCTACAGTGAGCACATGTCCCCGAGTTGGAGCCAGATGTTATCCCTGATTTCTAGGGATAACTAGGATATCATGTCTCGAGGCCCACATGTCCTATAGTGAAATTCATCCCAATTTCCACCAAGTCATCTCGCCCGTGGGCAAGAAACGTAGAGTAAGTTACCACAACTTGAAAAAGGTCATGCGCAAGAGAAAAAAATACATTGCTACACTTCCTTTTAGAGAGAAACTCACATATGACAATGTAAAGAAATTTATTCATGTAGAACAGAACATAAACATGTGCGCTTCCATATCCCAGAATGGTCATGCAACTGTGGCAGTTCGTGGTGTACATGAAAAACAGGAAACAGTTTCTACCCATACTTCCCTGCGGAAAAAAAATGCAAGACAAACCTACATGAAACAAATGAAAGACACTCCTTCCATTGCATGTGCAATTTGTGAAAAATTGAATTTTTCAAAAAACAATAAATCTTTCACGCCTGATTTGCAAGAAGAATACCTCCGGCTAACAGCCCACAATAAACCCTTTTCTAGTAGGAAAGTTTGTCTTCCATGCAAACGATCGCTTGAAAATGGAAAACTGCCACAGTTTGCAACCCCTAACCGAATAAGATGTAATACACCACTAGCAGATGTAAGTGCACTTACGAAACTTGAGGAGAGACTTGTCTCTCTGGGAATTTCATTTTCTCAAATCAGACCTTGGGGCTATAAGAGACCCCATATGGGATTAACAGGATCAATTATTAATGTGCATGTTCAGCTAGATGTTGTGCAAAAAGCGTTGCCACGGTTCATTAACAATACAATTACAATCGCTATGGCTCTGAAAAGACGCTTGCAATACAAAAATGTTTATCATACAAGCAAAGTGTGTGTGCATGTTGTTATGAAAGCATTAAAGGAATTATGTTCCAAGGCCATGTACAAAGCAGAGAACATTTGTATAAATGCCAACTGGAACAGTGTTCTCGTAGAAGAACATGGCAACTCTGTAGAGACTCTCGAAAATACTAGTGATCCTGACACAAGTGATGAATCGGAGACTGAAACACCTACTGAAACATTGGTCCATGGATTCACTGATTCGCAGTGCATTCATGACTTGCAATACAAAATTGTCAAAATCGCACCTGGCGAGGGTCAGCGTCTACTTGGAATATTCAAGGATAAATTCGTTGAGGAAATTAACTTTCCAACACTATTCTACGGAGATCCACGTGGCACTGATATTACAGAACGATTCAGTTATCATAAAATAGTATGATGGGAGCTACTACATTCAAGCGGTTACTTCTCATGTCACATAACAAAATTGTTTTTCAAAACAATGCACATAATAATAGAGCAAGTTTTGTCCTGCATGTGGGTCCGAATAAGAAAAGGCCAGTTACAAGGAAGAAATTTGTTGGCCAAGGATGTGAAGTGCAAAGTAAACCTAGAAAAAATTCTGAAATTTGATATTAGATACATAGATTTCAAGAACATCTGCACCTCTCTTGAATATATGCAACAAAACAAAACAAAACAAAAAATTGCAATGATCCGACAATTGGGGCCGCCAACATTTTTCATCACATTTACAAGTGCAGAGCATTGCTGGGATCCATTGGTGGCTTCCATTTCTTACCTGCATAGTAACAGGAAATGTAAAAAAAAAACGATACACTAGAAAATAACGACATTGACTACCTCATAAGAAAAGACCCGGTGACATGTACTTGATACTATAGACATAGAATAAATGCTTTGAGACAATTGATATGCCATGATGAAACGTTTTTCGGAAAAATATCGGACTACTTTTTTGTGACTGAATTCCAGAATAGGGGAAATGAGCATGACCATGCATTGTTGTGGATAGAGGGTGCACCAGTCTATGGAGTTGATAAGAATTCAAAGATCGAAAAATTTGTGGATAAATACATAACATGCAATACAAATCATTTGGAACCAGACCTTGCGAAAGTCCATAGACATTACCATACAAGAAGTTGTAGAAAACGAAAAAGCTTGCATTGCAGATACAACTTTCTTGTTCCACCAATGAGAGCTACAAGAATCATAGAGCCAGTTAGTTTAGAGGACAGTGTTGTTGTTGAGAAATCTAAATCCTTGTTCTCATTTCTAGAACAAGGAAGATTTTATGAAATGATGAGCTTTGATGCCTTCTTGACACAGGTAAATCTATTAGAAGATGAGTACATCCAAGCCATACAAATAACGCTTAGGCAACCAACACTTTTCCTTAAAAGAAAACTCTCTCATATTTGGAACAACAGTTTCTCCAAGGACATGCTAGTTATGTGGAAAGAAAATACAGATGCACAGTACGTGTTGAATGCATATGTTGCAGCATCCTACTACACCTCATATATGACGAAGATTGACAAATCTATGACATCTGCATTCAGAAAAATACGCAAAGAACATGAAAGAAGTCATATTGATTCCCTACAAATGATATGCACCCTTGGCAATACATTGCTTAATATTCAACAAATGTCTGCTCAGCAAGTAGTTCACATTGCCCTTTCTTTGCCCCTCACTTGTAGTTCAAGAAAATGTGTCTTCATAAACACATCTCCACTTGAAAAATGCACATTTATGCTTAAACCACCGGTTTTGTTGCAACAAGAACCTGACAATTCAGAGGACGTCATATGTCGCTCTATTATTGATTATTACATCAAGCTTCCATCTCCTATTAGGCATATCTGCTTAGCAGAATTCGTATCTCATTACAAAAAAAATGGGACACCCATATCAAAAAGAAAAAAAACCTATGTTATACGGTTTGTCAAATACAATAAACATTGTGACTATGAAAACTATTGTAGAGAACAATTGTTTCTGTATGTTCTGTTCCATGAAAACAAAGAGACATTAATACATAACTTCTCTACATGGGAGGTTGTGTATGTTGCCTTTGAGACTATAGTGCATATCAATGAATCTAGATTTACCTACAATGTTAATCCAACATGGGGCGATCTAGAAGTTGCACTTAATGACCTAGAAAACCTTGGCGATCATGATGAGACATTCAGAAACCCAAAAAAACCAGAACTCCTTCCGAGTCCTATGACTTACAAGCGGATTGTCCTCGTCCTCCAGCGGCTGAAAGTGAAAAATGTATCAACCTTGGTTTTCAAGTTACAAAACATCATTTCCTGATTGAAAATAATGAATACCACGGAATAAGACGTTTATTGAATTGCGAACAACAAACAATTGTAAAGGACATTGCCCTTAAAAAATGGTTGAACATGAACAGTCATGTGCACGTGTTCCTTACAGGCGGAGCAGGAACAGGCAAGAAATTCACAGCTAAATCATTGTTCCAAATGCTTATACGAATCTATGATTCAAATAATTGGTCTGATTCTATGAAACCAAAGGGCCTAATAGTTGCATACACGGGAAAATTTGCATACAATGTTGGTGGAACAACAGTCCACTCTACATTTTTAATGCCTTTTAACAAGTCACAGTTTCTTCCACTTAGCAAGGAAATCTCGGATACCTTATCTAATCTTTACGAGGAACTCCAACTTGTATTTATAGATGAAGCATCTTTGATTGGCAGTTGGTTCTTGTATTCCATTGACAGTCGGCTAAGAAGCATAAAACATGTACAGACCAAATATTTGGAAACATTGACATGATCTTATGTAGCAATCTTTACCAGGCATAGCCCATCCAAGATTCTTTGATATTTGAACAACCTATCGTTAACATGGAAACAGTGACCCATGACTTCTAGAGAGACAATATTAAATGATTTGAGTTGCATACTACAATGCGCCAGGAAGATGAAACATTCATTGCAATTCTGAATAGAATGTGCACAAATAGCCAAACATATGATGACTTGACCTATATCAATTTGAGGTTCTTATGGCCTACACCAACAGATCCAACGTTCCCTTACGTGTTCTACAGAAAAAAGGATGTTGCAAAGAATAATATCCACATGCTGTCTCTCATACCTGGCGATGATATCATCATCAATTCAATTGACTTGGAAGAAGACAACCATGGAAATGTCCCACGTCATGAACATTCAGTCACTTTACCTTTGCACCTTGCACTAAAATTGGAAATGCTAGTTGAAATATATGCCTGTAACTATGATTCATAGGATGGCTCGGTGAATGGTGTAGGTGGAACACTGAAAGGCTATATGAAGACAGAAAAAGTAGATGTCCTTTGGATTAAGTTCCATGAACTGCATATAGGCAAGTGACAAGCAAGCAAGTTGTCTTATCTATATAATTCAAACACTGCAAGCGATTGGACTCCTATTTTGCGAATATCAAAGCCAATATCGACATCAGCAAAGACAGGTCGACTAGAGATTCACAAACAGTTTCCAATTAAACTTGCATGTGCACGTACAATCCACAGATCACAAGGCCTAACACTTGATAATGTTGCATTTCAGCCTGATGGAATTCGGATACATGGACTTGTATACACAGCACTGTCCCGTGTCAAAAGCATAGACTCCTTGTATTTACTAAGTCCTCTAACAAAAGATAACTTTAGAGTGAAACAGAAAGTTGATATTGAGATGGAAGGACTGAGGACCACCGCAAAATGGCAACTGCATTATGATTACCAGTCCATACAAACAAATTCATCTGTATCAATACTCTCGCTTAACACACGCAGCTTAAATGCACACATGGATGATATACTGAATGACTATGATTTAATGCAATCTGATATTTTGTGTTTGCAGGAAACACACATGGCATTATGCATGCAGAACAAACAATTCCCAAATCAAAATTGCATATCAAGTTACATTACACATGGGGTGATGATATTGGTGAAAAAACATGTACCAATTTTGGACCACATACATATCAAAGAAAAGAATGTTGAGCTGGCGCTTGCCCAAAAAAATTCCCATGGAACAGAAGTTGCAATACTAAATATGTACGTTGCTCCCCATGCCGCATTCTCCAACATAGTAAATGTTATTTCCAATGCATTGGACCATTTCCATCTGAATGGATCCATTGTACTTGTAGGAGACTTCAATATTGACATGCTACAAAATACTGGCAAAACAAAAGAAATACAAAACTACATGTGCAAATACAGTCTACGATTTCTTCTGAACAACACAGCCCATCTGCAAAACACACTTATTGACCATGTATGGTCCAATGTGCCCATTTTTCAATACAATATGTTTGTCTTAGGCACATATTGGTCTGATCACGATACAATTGGTATTGCACTTGAATTATGACATATACATCAAACTTATTGCAAACTCATATTTCTATGTTTCAAAGCATATATGTATCCCTGATTTCTACACATAGCGTTCTGGTGAGCATACAGACGGTCTTCTACTCTAATTATAAAATATACATTGTGCAAAAAAAGAAAAAATACGGTACATCCTCAAAAAAAACTATTTGTGACTCTATTCATCTTATTCAATATTTTTTTTTGTATATATGTACATAGTAGTTGCATTTTTCTTAACATCTGAGCTTATGTTCATATCCTTTTTGTTTTGTACTTTTGTTGATAGAAACAGAAAGGAAAACTATAAGGCACAAAGAACTCCTACCCAAAGATGTACACGAATCAATGCAAAGGTGCATTCTTTTTCTGCCTTTGTTCCATAGTAAACAGTTTTTCCTTTACTTTCTCTAAATTTGTCAAACTTGTTTGCATATTTGTTTGTTTGTTTTTTGTTTTTTTTTTGTTTTTTTTTGTTTTTTTTTTCTTTTTCTTGCGCAGAGAAGCCACTATGCTACATGTCCGCCATCCAACAAAATTGCAATGTTGAGACAAACATCCCGCAAGTCCATTTTTCAATATGTATATCGCCATACTATAATTGTTATTTGTAGGACACGGAACATTAGAGGCACAGTGTGCAGCTCGCAAGTGCGCAATCCAAATAAGCGGCTAAGTATGGAATAAGGGATCTGTGCATCATAAGCAATTTGTAGGGCACCGAACAATAGAGACCTATTTCTAACCCCGCCAACGCGACAATGCGCGATGCACAAACTGTACATGCTCTATAAATTCTCAGCCACCCGGCAAGTCCGCTTGTCAATTTGTATATCGCGGAACTGTATGTGTTATTTGTAAAACACGGAACAATAGAGGCCTATTTTTTGACCCCTCCCATCCGAGAACCCGCAAGTATGGAATGCGATATCAATACACAATCTATAAAATCTCATGTCCATACTTTATAAAGGCACATATTTACTTTTGCCTCGTTTCTACACACATTGATCTGGTTATCACAGACTTGGTGTTGCACATGAATTCTAAAATGCGCAGTGGGAGTCGGACGGAGCCCTTTGCTTTGCTTAGGCAATTTTGAACCCGCCCGAGAACCCAATTTCTATATGGCGGAAATTGGCCCAATGTACATCCCACAAATATGTATTTCTCATTTGTGGGAGCCCACCAGCCCTGGAGTAGAATGTTGAGCTGGTCACCTCGCAAATCCGCTTCTCAATTTATTATCATAAGATATTTGCAAGGCACCAAACAATAGAGTGTCGTTTTTTACCCCGCCAGCCTGAGAACCCGCGATCTAGAAACTGTAGATGGTCTATCAAATCTCGGCCAGCCCGCAAGTCTCATTCTCAATTTGTATATCGCGGAACTTTGTGTGCTACTTGTAGAACACCGAACAATAGAGGCATTATTTTGAACCCTCCCACCCGAGAACCGTGATCTCGAACCATGCACTTCTAGACTTGGCCATTCCTTCCTTGCTTGCTCTTCCCCGTGGTCATTACCTTCGCACGTGTGCATGATAAAAAATATTGTTTATATGTGTGTGTGTGTGTGTGTGTGTGTGTGTGTGTATGTGTGTGTCTTCTTTCTAAATCTTTAATGCTAACAGGTCATCGTTTAGCTACCATCTAAGTTGTCATTGATGCACGCAAGGCTCGAGAAGTTTTGCCATTAATGCAATTTTTGCGAAGCATTTTCTTCTCCCTTCCCAATTTTAATTTCAAATTCCATGGAATGTCATTCACACGCCGTCGGCTTGCTTCCTTCACGAAACCTCCAATCGCTTCCCAGTCTTAATTTCAAATACCATGCAATGTCATTCGCACGCCGCCAGCTTGGTTCGTTCACGAAACCTCCTATCCTTAAATGTTGTTGGTCGTAACCCTCACCTTCGCACTTCTGAGTTTGCAATAACTACGCTTTACTTCTAACAGGTCACCATATAGCACGCATAGATATTGTCATTAATGAGGAGATTTTTCATTCACACACATTGAAGCAATGTTTGTGGGGGGTTATATTGTCCCTGCCATTTCTTCATTTCAAACAGCATCCGGAGCCAGCAAACCTTTTGATAAACTACTGCCAGCAGCTCCACAGCAATTTTGTAGAGATATAGTGAATGTCTTCCTCAAGAGCTTCCCATGCAGAAGAACAGAAAAAGAATTGTAGGGGAGGCGGAGCAGCCCGAAATTTACCGTCAAAACATTGATCTTGATGTTGATCTGGAAAGCATATTATGCAACCTTGATCAGCCCACACACACAATTCAGCATGCCTGCTCAATGGACATGGTTAGTACTGACATTTTTTACGCAGATGAATCCTTCGTATTCCAGAGCGTTGTTTTTTAAACCGAATCAAAAAATTTAATCATTTTAAAAAGAGATGTAAAAAATAAGAAAAGAAAACATCGTTCAGAACTTGACCTTGCCAATATGCACGCATCCAAAATATCTGAACTTCACAGGGAAACCGGAGATGCTCTTCATGATTCCGTTGGAGTCATTGAAGTCGAAAATGCCAGACTAAAGAACCGGATTAAAGAATTAGAGGAAGCTTTGTTTCCTATGCCATTGCTTGGCAATTCCTTGGAAATAGCCATGCATATGACTACGTCCACCCCTGCAACAAATCTAAAAGGGTCCTCCATCTTCCTCGCATCCTATAGATGATATGTCAAGAAAAATATCAACAAAAGAATAGAACTGATTGCCAAGGCCTGGGAAACATCACAGAATATGGATTCCCTGGGGAGCAGGGCACATAACTTGCTCCTACTTCTGCAGACGGATTTAAAGAATGAAGAAACTTTCTATGTGCACTCGGTCATCCCTTTCGCCTTTCATGTCAACAAGATGCCAGAGACGAGAAGAACACAACATGATCTCCCATCCAAAAAAAGGCTCAATCAATTAGAAGCATGCTGGAAATAGAAAGTGAAGAACCTGTACCTAATTGTGCAATCGTGTGAGCAAACAATATCAAAGAAAGAAACATTATTCACAAAACTCACCAAAATAGACTTAACAGGAAAGACAAACGGCTTCCAGGACCCCAACTTAATCCTCAACTCGTTGACGTTAAGCAAGCAAGATTTTGATCAACAAGTTGATAATTTGAAGGCCTTGTCTTTAGAAAAGTTTTACAGAATTATTGAATATGATGAAGAAGAGGTGGACAACTGGCTAGTCAGGTATTCGCTACAAAATGGAGACATTAATGAAGGTCTATGTAAAGTTTCAATTGATCTAAGCGAATTAGAACATGAAGTTTTCAACATTCGAATCCCCAATGACATCAATGTCGCCCCCTTGAGAAGCTATATTGAAGAGAACTTGAAGTGGATCAGCCACGAAATCCAACAGGAAAATGCAAAAATCCTTTGTGTATCAATCCAGTTATTGAAGCAGGCTGCCCACAAAAACCAGCAGAGAAAGGCATGACCAACCAAACACAAAAATTACTTATACGTACCATCCCTGTAAGTGTATAGTGATAGTCCTTTCTTTATCAATCCAGTTATTCCTTTTCTGAGTAGAAATCTATAGACAAAAACTGATCTTCGCATTTCCACTTTTCAGGTATTACATTCTAGTGTGTCCAACTTCTTTCCACACTCCTATTTCTTGTACATATTTTTGTTATGGTCCACGGGAGCCCCAATCACAGTCTATATGAAAAACGCATTTACATTTCCAATGATATGTAACAAACTATTATTGTTTTCATATATTCTAAATAAAACTATTCTTTTGTCTCCTTAGATATTTATGTCTTCCTGGATTTTTTATCTTCAGCTATGCTGAATGTGAAGTCATTCTATTTATTTTATCTCTATTCTCTTTTTTTCTTTTTCAAAATAATGTATGACATAAATCACTCACTCAAATTCGACATCTCATATTTCACACATATATATGTTTTTTTTAATTTCCAGGAATATTTAACACGTTTCATTTTTTTCCAATTTTCAGCCCGCCAGCTCAACAACCCGCACTCCAAAAATTGCCTAAGTATGTAATCTGGGCTCTATCACACTATATAGAATGAGGGTTCCGTATATGCTCTATAAAATCACATATTTCGTATGTATAAAAGTAAATATCTACTTTAAAAAATTACATTTTTGCTATGTATAATTTATGCTCTCCAGGAACCTATAGTTTGATACATTCCAATTTCTTGTATCCACGAGCCCCTATTTTAAAGAAAACTAATTCGAGAATGCTATTTATTTAGTCCTCATGTCCACCACCCTGTGTAATAGATATTGGTACTATATCTTTTGTACATTTTCCCACCACCGTGTGTAAAACCTATGTAAAGAAAAGTAATTCCCGACTGTTAAATTTTTGGGACATGAGCCCCTTCAAATTTAAATAGTCCACGGGTCCCATTATCAATTTGTACATCACAGAACTCTTGGTATTATTTGAAGGTCATGGAACAACAGAAACCCGCTTTTCAGGTCCCCAGCCCGAGAACCCACGATCCAAAAACTGGCTGGAATGAGGGTTCCGTCTATGCTCTAATTCGGGAAGGCTAGTTTTCCTTCTGCTTTTATGTGTTCCTAGATTTTTCATTTTCAGAATGGACTATGACATAAATCACTTACTCAAATTTCAGATATCAGATTTCACTTATATATATATATATATATATATATATGTTTCTTTAAATTTTCAGCAATATGTAACACGTTTTATTATTTTTTTATATAAATGTCGTAAAATTGTGTTCACTACTTTCTTTCTACTCAAATGTAAAGAGATTGTCATTTCTTACATCTTTGCAACATGTCATGCACAATGTTTATCACAAAGGCCCTTACAATTAAAATAGTCTGCAAGCCCACTTCTCAATTTGTACACCGCATATCTCTCCCTGCTCTTTGTAGGACATGGAATGAGGGCTCCGTCGTTGTTCTATAAAATCTCATCCCCATACTTTATGAAAGTACATATTTCGTATCTATAAAAGTAAATGTCTGCTTTAAAAAATTACGTATTTGTTATGTATAGTTTATGGTCTGCAGGAACCTATAATTTCATAAATTTCAATTTCTTGTGTCTAGGAGCCCCTGTTTTAAAGAAAACTAATTCAGGAATGCTATTTATTTCGTTCTTCTGCCCACCGCCCTATGTAACAGACATCGGTACTATACTTTTTGCCCTCTTTTCCACCAGCGTATGTAAAACCTATGTAAAGAAAACTAATCCGCGAATGTTGAATTTTTGGAACACGAGCTCCTTAAAATTCAAATACTCCGCAAGTCCGATTCTCAATTTGTATATCACGGAACTACTGGTTCTATTTGTAGAGAACGGAAGAACAGAAGCGCGTTTTTCAGGTGCCCAGCCCAAGAACCCGCGATCCAAAAAATGCCTAAGTCGAGAAGCCGCTTTTAAAAAAAAACAAAAATCAGGAATCATATTTGTTTCATACTTTTCTCCACCAGCCTATGTAACAGACATCAATACTAATTTTTTTTCTTACTCCAACAGCATATGTAAAAAGGAAAACTAATTCGGGAATGCTAAACTTGTTCGACACAAGCGCCTTCAATTTCAAATAGTTCACAAGTCCGTTTGTCGATTTGTATATCGCAGAAATCTACGGACTATTTGTAAGCCACGAAACAACAGAAGCCCAATTTTCAACCCGCCAGACCGAGAACCCACCATTCAAAAATTATAGTCCTCAAAGCAGCATGTCAATTTGTATATCGCGGAACTCTTGGTGGTATTTGTAGGCCACGGAACAACAGAAGCCCAATTTTCAACCCGCAATCCCGGCAACCCGGAATGAATCTTTTGTGCATGCTCTATATATATACTTCATCAAATTACATATTTGATTTTTGTAGGCCACGGAACAACAAAAGGCCAATTTTTAGCCCCCTAGCCCGAGAACCCGCGATCCTAAATTTCAAATAGTCTGCAAGACCTCTTGTCAATTTGTATATCGCTGAACTCTCAGTGCTATTTGTAGGCCACAGAACAACATAAAACCAATTTTCAGCCCGAGAACTCGCGATCCAAAAATTCAAATAGTCCGCAAAACCGCTTCTCAATTTGTATTTCGCGGAACTTTCGGTGCTATTTGTAGCTGACGGAACAACAATAGCCCAATTTTCAGCCCACCACCCCGACAACCTGGAATGAAGCTCCCGTGCCTTTGTTTTAAAGAAAATTAATTCAAATAGTCCACAACTCCAATTGTCAAATTGTATGTCGCGGAACTCTGGGTGCAATTTATAGGCCATGGAACAACAAAGCCCGAATTTCAGCGCACCAGCCCATTACTACTATTTCTGTGTATTTTTTCTACGACTATATGCAAATCATATCTAAACAATAGTTCTTCCCATGTGTCTATACTCCTTCACATTTATTCTCTTTCCCGCGGATGGGTTGCTAGTACAGCACACGCGTCAAGCAGAGCATCTAGGAGCGATACTCCGTGGCGTCGGCGATGTGACGACCGCGTGTCACTTACTCCCAACTGCCTAATCAGTTCAAGTTCAGCTCGCTCAAGGCATGGAGCCATTACTCTCAGTGCACCCTGCTCTACCTTTGCATCATTTCGACGGACCAGCACCCTCGTTGCGCCTTTACTTTGCGCATGCAAACATTTTTGGAACCTCACCAGCTGCCCAGCCTATTTCAATTGCTCCAGCGAGTCAAAATGGCTCATTCTTTCCTGTTTTTTCTTCTCAGAGCTCGGCTTCCTGCCCAGCCTTTCCCTGCTCTGCATTTGTCCTGTCCTGCTGTGTTCCTGCCGCGTTTTTTCTCTCCCACTGTCCTGGAGATGCCCCGGCTACGAAGGAATTCCATAGGATGACCAACCTGCCAACCAAACTGACCATGCCTGGTCCTACGTCCCCCGCCTGCTCCCTCCCTGTTATCCTCCTCCTCTTCGTCCATCGTGTCCTCCTCCCTGGCGCAGTCAACTCAAATTCCCACATCTCTCTCACTCCTTCCTATGTCCCTTGCCAACAGAATGGAGGAGTTGGACTGCTCAGGGGCCTCACTGAACAAAAACCCAGGACCTTTAGCCAATTCATCATCTATTTCACACCCAGGCCCTTTGGCCCCTCCCAACTCTTCGGCCACCCAGTCGCTTCAGGACCAGCTTCACGACACCCAATTTCAGATGGATGGTCCAGAAGCCAGTCAAAATTCACGACGGCAACCCCAATCTTGAGCGGGTTCCAACGCTGGCCCAGAATGTGAGTGGAAAACAGGCCTTGCACTGGTGCAGAGCCTAGTATTTGACCTGCGTCGGGACATGGACGACCTCTGGTTCTGCCTATAGAGCCTGGACGGAAAATCCTCTCGACTCCTGCAGTTGTTCTTCGCATTACAAGGTGCTCATCTCCCCGCACCAGAGGTAGCCCAATCAGCAACAGCCCAAGCAGCAGCAACCTCGGCACCAGTATTGCCACTAGAAAATTTGGGCCACGCAGACGCAGACTGCGAGGACTAGAATCTTCCATCATGCCCGAAGCACGTCCAAAAGGAAGATCACCTGCCATCAGAGATGGAGAACGCTATGCAACTGGACCACACACCACTCCAGGAGGAGCCGCCTCCTCCCGGGGACACGACATTTCGCGCCTTTTGCATGGCTACGTCGTTGCACTACAGCCCATACCGGTGATTTGTTTTTGTCTGTTGTTTTGTCATGTGCATGCCGACCTTTCATGCATTTTGTCCATGGTTATTATAATTAGGGTATCTACACTTTCTACAGTTCTAGCGCCCACCCTTATGAGCCAGAATTTTAAACTCTTTTTGTATTAGTGACAATCTACACTTAAGTTATGAAGCAGTTTGTCTGCCTTAGTTGGTTTTCCCTTAGGGAAGCTCAATATTTACAGCTTGAAACCATGGAAATTCTATGTACTCCTTCAATTTGACAGACTTTTATACAATCTTACTTATAAAAAAAAATATTGAATAAAATTTAAAAAATAGCTTATACTATTCATTAACTAAGACATGTTATAGCATTATATAAATTACTTTAAATCTCCATACAACGTTATAATATTCTATAAATTGCTCTCTGTCATGTATATCACGGAATTGTTTGCTGCAAAATGTATATGACCGAAGTCTTTCGTGCAAAATGTATTTCACGTAACACACTAGACATGAAAAGTGTGAACCCGGAACTCTACCAACCCGCAATTGCGTAATTGTTCAGTACAAAATGTATGAAGTTCTATAGCATTATACAAATTAGTATAAATCTTCGTACAATGTTATAATCTTCTATAAATTACTGTCTCATGTATATGACGGAATTGTTGGGTGCAAAATTCCTATTGTATGCTAATTTTTTGGTCTTTAACGACGTTAATGTTTTAAATGTTCATGTAATTTCCAGAGATATGTAACATACATTATTTATTTTATAATAAGTTTGTATAGTTCGTAAGCCCGCTTGTCAATTTGTATAGGGCACGGAACAACAGAGGCCCATTTTTGAAACCGACATCCTGAGAACCCGCGATCCAAAAATTGGCTAAGTATGGAATGACCACTCCGTCCATGCTCTGTAAAACATGTGCAAAGAAAACCAATTCAGCAATGCTATATCTTTTTTGTCCAACAAAAGCCTTAGTTTTAAAGCAAAATAGTTCGACAATGCTAATTTTTTAGTGTTTTTCTCCACAAACCTATGTAACAAACCTTATTACTATTCTATTGTATAACTGACATTATTAATTTCTGATAAATTTCTATAGTCCGTCACTCCACCTGTCATTTTGTATATCGCAGAACTGTCAATCCTATTTGTAGGCCACGGAACATAAGAGGCCCAACTTTGAACCCGCCACCCCGAGAACCCGCGATCCAAAAACTGGCTAAGTATACAATGAGGGCTCCGTCCATGCTCTATAAAATCTCTTCCCCATATTTTATAAAAGTACAAATTTCGTATGTATAAATCTAAATATATACTTTATACAAGTACATATTTCGTATGTATAAAAGTCGATATTTCATATGTATAAAACTATATATTTACTTTACTACGTTCTGCATGCAAACCACATCTACTTCAACTTTCTACTACCTCACATTTACTCTCATCCCAACCTATCCCAACCTAGCAAGGACTCCATTGCCATGCAACACTTGTTTTATTTTAAATGTTTTAAATACTTTTATAATAGTTCTAATGACAAGGTTATTTTTTATATATTTTTATCAGAAAAATAGTTGTACTGATAGAATAGTTGTATTTTTTTTTTATATTATTTTATAGAATAGTTGACAAGGAAACGTAAATGGAAAGATGACGACAAAAATTAAGATTTAGAAATCAATTACTTTATTATATGCTTATTATAATATTTTATCAAATATGATTATTGCAAAAATATGATTATCTAAAAATTGAAACATGTCTTTTTAATATGTTTAATTATCCAATATTTAATAGGCTTTGTCAACGAATATATATTTTAGAATATTTGCTCACAAGTTTGGAGGGAGTATTTATGTTTATTTATTTATTTATGTTTGTAATTGATTTGGGGAACATACATTTTAGAATATTTACTTACAAGTTTGGAAGTCTACATTGAACTAAAACATAATAAGTATTTATATTTGTTTATTTATTTGTGTTTTGGGAAAGATACATTTTAGAATATTTGCTCACAAGTTTGGAGGGACTACATTGGACTAAAGTTTAATAATTGTTTTTGTTTATTTATTTATTTATGTTTGTAATTGATTTTTTTGGGGAAGATACATTTTATAATATTTGCTCATAAGTTTGGAGGAAGTATATTGGACTAAAGCATAATAAGTATTTGTGTTTATTTATTTATGTTTGTAATTGATTTTGGGAAAAAAATGATTGAATTATATAAATATTCATAGAATTAATGCTACAAGTTTTTACATTTGATTTAATTTGATTAAAATGGTGATATTATTTAAAGTTGTTTTAGATTTGATAATTTTAATATAAATTATTGTATTAGTAAAAAGGCAAGAAGATATCCCCAAATGGGGTGACACATGGGCCACACACATCTTTGGATGGGGTGATTACAAAGGCAGTTAAAGCCCCTCATCGCCACCCTCCCTCCCTGTCCAGTCGTTATGGTTCTCATGCATAACAGTCAAGCCTTAGTGCATCGGGCCTTAATGGAAGCTTAGGCTCGGCTTCAGTACAATTTTGGAGATTGTCATTACACCAGCACTAATGGCTACCAGAGCCATCAATGCCTCTGCCCTCCTGGTATTTTCACTGTGCGTGAAGTTTTATATGGGGCACTTGGGCCCAAAGCCTAGTGTCATTTTGATAATTTTGCTCCAAGATCCAGCCTGCTCAACTGGTTTTTCTGCTTGCCTGGTGCCTTGCGCATCCATGCCACGAGAACGAGGCATGCCCAGATGAGGGTCGGCCTACTATAGTAGGTTTGGACGGCACAACCACCCAGGGCCTGCCTCTAGATCTCTCACGCCAAGCGGAGACCATCTGGGCTCTACGAGGCAGAACTAATCTGTGCAGGCTCCTTCAGAGCCTTGGCCTCACCATGGCCTAGGACTTTCCTCTCAAGTTCCAGTTCCAGACGAGGACCATCGAGGTTTCTCTAGGATAAATTTGTTCGCGTAGGCTCATCATGAGCCACATCCTTCCAGCATTGAGAGTCTCCAAGGTGGTTGCCCATTGGAAGAAGAATTTCCGCCCAATTGGGTGAAATTCTTGCCTTTCCTACCTTCAACTGCCTAGGAGAACCAGCCCGCCACCTGCACCACCAATCCATTTCAGGAGTCAGTCGCAACGGGATGCATAGTGGAAGAAGAAGCCTTACCTCTAGAGTACCACTCGGAGCACAATTTCGCTGCCTCCATGGAAGAAGACCTCGTCACGGAATCAGGTGTTGCCTTTGACTCTGTCGTTGCCACTTTGGAGGAAAACCAGGCTCAAGAGGACCATAGTCACCCAGCTCCAAAATCCTACAGACTCATGGAAGACCACCCGGTCTTAATCTTTGAGTTGAGAAGGGACCTTACAGAGCAGCAACACCGCCAGAGTTTCTTCAGCAAACGTCTGGATGCCTTGTATGATTCCCTGTCAAGAGAGCTTGAGAAGAGTCGTTTCCCGACGTGTTGTCAGCCCTTCACCTTCAAACTCCGTCAAGATGGATGCTCGGGCTCACCACATGCATAGCACTCTCACGAGTTTTTTTCTTTGGTTTAATGGCTAAATTTTTGCAAATTTTGCATACGCTAGTCTCTCATTCAGGTCCGATAGGCGCTCGGGGCACTCAGTCCACCACCTGTTCTAGCTTCCATGAGAGTGGCAAAACAGGTGGCAAGTCCCCTGTTTGTATGTCGACAGTTGTCGTTTTTTTCTTTAATCTTTGGAACTGTGAACAGTTGTCACGTCCATGTGTTCTGGTTTCCACTACGGTGGTTGAACAGCTAGCTTGCTATCATGTATATTTGGACACATAAGTTTTCTGCTATGGCAAGGTAATATATATTTTTATTTACGAAAAAAAAAAGGCAAGAAGATAAGAAAGTTCATTTTTGTAATCCCTTATTTATTAGCATAAGATATTAGGAGCAGCGGGTGCATGTGGGAGTCTTCAAAATTCCAAGGGAAACAAGATTGTGCACTATGCTTAGGGTCTAGGGAAGGTGACAAATAACCTTGTTGAAGCTTACTCTCTATGGTGTGGGATTAATATCACTAGAAATGAAGGAATTAGGTTCCTAACGGTCTTTGGGGATTCATTGTTAATCATCTAGGCAATAATTTCCCAGTCAATTCCTAGAGGGAAACAACTTCAAGGCCTTGTAGCTCAAATTAATCAGGTTACATCTTAGTTTGATAAGATCTCCCTATACCACATCAGGAGGACCTTGAACGAAGAAGCGGATGCTTGGGAAAAATTGGCATCCTCGTTAAGCCCGAGAAGCATTTTGCAAAATGGGGATTTACATTACGCCACAATCCCCTAATCAATTAATTAGTGGGAGATTAATTAATGTTAGAATGTCCAAGTGGAGCATATATGAAGGAAAATATGTGTGGTTCCCCTCGGTCACGTATGGTGAGCAGGTGGTGGAGGGACAGCAGGAGCAAGCAAGCTTGTAGACAATTAATAAGGTCGATCTCACGTGAGGGAGATCAAAGCGTAATTGTGGGGAGACACAATGGATGTGGGATTTTACGAGGGATAAATCCTCCCCGACTTAGTAGATTTGGGGCTCGGCCATAGATGAAGTTATTCCATAATTGATCGACGAAGGGTGTTTTTCCAGTCGCTTGACAAAGGCGGGGATACACAGTGTCAGTTGTGGCAGGATTGGAATTGTTGACAATGAACCTAGAGTATTTTTCATATCATTTCTTGGTTTCTTTGGACAAGGAGGAGAATTTTGTGTCCCATAATCCATTAATAATGGTTTTAGCATTACAAAGAAGCCTCTAAGCCAAGGGAATTTGGGGCTTTTCTCCAAGATTAGGTTTTGATTCCGAGTCCGACGAGCCTAGGTTACATATCTTTGTGTTGTTAGGGTATGTGGCAGGGGAAATTATGGCAAGTGATGACTCTCAGGAATTTAAAAGAATCCTCTGTAGGCACGAGGAAATTGCACAGGCCAACAATAGTGTAATCATGGTCATCACTTCCAAGGTGGCAGAATTGGAGCAGTCCAGCATTTCACACAATGCTAATCTTTTCATCATTCTCCTCAGCTACAAAGGTCAGATTGACTCATTAGAAGCATAATGTAGCAGACTCCAAGCTTTGATTTTACCACAATGGGTGGATAATCTATAATTGGCTTCAAACAACCATGGAACTCGGAGTTCTATCCAGGGTGGGGGAGCAAAGGCTGAAACAGTGTACCAAAACCATGTTACCATGGAAATTGAAGGTGATGCTACCCATCACTCTAGCGAGGAGAAAAAATACTAGAACAATGTGCAATAGTTAATCAATATGAAAGTTATTTCATGTCATATGTGTTTTGTGCCAGTTTGTTAGGCAAGCTACCTAAAAGAACACTTAAAGTTCCTGATTAGTAATTTATTTTTTGTGTATATTTAGATATTTAAAACTATACACTATTTTTTTAGAATCCATTGAAGAAATCTACGTAATAGTTGTTTTCCTTGGAAAAAAAACTCTTAAATATAAAAAAATTCAATTCAATTCAGATTAAAACAAATACTAGCATAAGCTATTAATTATATTCTAAAATCTATCAAACTTAACCTTCATTTAAAAATCCTAAGTCTACCTAAATATTCACCTTGGCTCTCTAATTTGTCTAATTTGTTAATGATATAGCATTGTTCAATTATAAGAAATGGGAAACCATTGAAAATATGATATTAAATGTTTATTTCTACCTTTTGATTCTCAAATTAGATGGCATAAATTTGATTTTATCTCTTCGGATTCAATTCATTATGTTTAGCTAAGCGAAATGGGGCAACTATGGAAAGAGGCAAATTGTATTGTGAAATATTTAGGATTTTGTTTATGTTGGATGCATTTATCAAACAATTGGTGGATTGGGCTATTGTTATAATTACATCGAAACTTTAATTTTGGTAACTTTCAATCACACGATTTTTTTTAGTTATATCATATATTTTTTTCCACATATAAGTTTCTTCTCTGGGTTATTCTAATGGTACAAATTGTATTGTGAAATATTTAGGATTTTGTTTATGTTGGATGCATTTATCAAACAATTGGTGGATTGGGCTATTGTTATAATTACATCGAAACTTTAATTTTGGTAACTTTCAATCACACGATTTTTTTTAGTTATATCATATATTTTTTTCCACATTAGATAAATTTTAGGTTTATCATATATTTTTAGGTTTATCATATTTTTTTTATATAAGATTTTTCTTCTTGGCTATTTTAATGATACAATATATCAATTTTCTAATGATACAATATATCAATTTTATGGAGACTAATAGTGAAGGGGAGAAAAAATGTTTTTTTGTTTAAATAGAAAATTTGTAATTTGATCAATTCTAGTGTAATATGTATTACATATTACATGTAATATGTTTTTTAGATATTTATAAATTTAGGAATTGTCATAATAATAAAGTCAATAATTGGTATTTTTAAAATTGATCTTCAAAAATTATAGTCTTCAAAAATTTTAGTTATAAATTTGTACAAGGCATGGATGGTAGGGATGAAAGTAGCGGGAGATATGCATGGGGCCTTGGGATAGCACCTAATAATCTAGCAAAAGCATATGCTCTCCTGAGAGGCCTCCAAATAGCTAAGGAATCAAAGGCCAAATCATTGATCATTTTATGAGACTATATGGTGATTATCAAAGCCATTCTTGGAAGATCTTATCCAATGAAAAGCAAGCTTGCTACAGTCTTATCTCGAGCCAAAAAAAAAAAAAAAAACTCATTAGAAAAGGTCTCCCTCCATTTCAGGCATGATCTCAACTTTGCAGTTGATACATAGATTTTAGTCTTAGGTGAATATGTCCAAAATGAGGTGTGAACCACATGCAACATCCCCTAAGGCTAGTTTAATTACACATCAATCATCAATTAATATCCACATGGATCATCAACACATATCATCTTAGTGGTATCGGGAGGAGAGCTTCAAGGACAGCACCCAACCTCTCTCGCATGTAGGATTTAACCTCGGCTCTATGTATTGAATGCCTTAGCATGCAATTGTGCTAGCACTATGGGATAATGGAATATGGGCATATGAGAGTCGAGAACAATTGCGGTCGAGAATTGTTGGTGTCAAGCCTGCAAGTACGTGAATTTGGGAGGATTATTTGGAATCCGAGTTATTTCATGCCAATGGTGAGAATTTTTATTGGAATAGCAAAGAAGACAGATATTTTGGCATCAATGTCACGGGTTTGGCACCTTCGCTCTTTGGTCCTCTAGCATTCTAGTTTGAAGCAAGGAAAATTGGAAGAGCCTTCAGTGCAAGTGACTCGGGTATCTAAATTTATTCTCCAACCCTCTCTTTCTCGGGTTGCTTTCCTCTATGTTATCCTTCTCTATACAACCATTTTCAGTGTTAATGGTGAAGAAATTCAAGTCAAAGGATTTAGTGTTGTCAATTCTTTGTGGATGAGTGCGGTGTTTGTAACCTTCTCCTGTGATCCTTTTTGCCGAGGTTGTGTCGATCTTGTTCTTTTCCAAGCTTGCTTGGCAGGACGAAACACTCAAAGCTTGGTTGGATTTCTCGGTGTCCTTTCTCTCTGGACAGTGTTACATAGTGAAATTTGTAAGTTACTTTTGGTTAAGGGTATCAGCTCTGTTAGCTCTCTATGCACGATGTCAATAGTTTACTCCTCTATTTTTAGGGGATGAAGTTTACATGCAAGTATAGTATATTGTCTGGTTTGGTTTGCTAGCATAAAAAGTGTGGCTATGGAGAATAGAGATGTCTTGGAATTCAGAAGGACATTGAGGAGACACGAGGAGTATATTCAATCCAATAGGACATCACTATTCTCAGTAACAACTAAGGTGCACAAGAATGAGCACCAGTGTGTTTCTCAACATGCAACTATTATGAACCTATTGGTACACCTAAAACAAAGAATTTCCTAGAGGCTAAATGTAGCATGCTATGGAATTTGGCCCTAAATATTTGTAAGGATTCTCAGTCATCTACATCAAACAACAATAATGTAGCTTATTGTCTCAAGCTAAACTAAAGTTCATCAACTAAATGAACCAATGAACGTTGAGCAATAGCACTCTCCTCTCTCAAATGTTGGTCAGGAAGAAGCGAGTAGTTTACATGTTTTTCATTAATAGCAATGTTCTTTAGACTCATAAGATTATTAAGTGTTTTTTTCAAGATGGCTAGTACATAGACGAAAGTTTGAAATGTTATTTTTATAATATATAGTAAATTGTGTTATGTAATATCACAGAGTTGTTTTGGGTTTGGAAACTCATAAGCAAACCTTTATATGTGGTTGTAAATATTAGCTACAACCTTTTAAATAATATAATATTTTCTTATTATAGTTAAAATAAATAAATAACCTTTTAAATAATATAATATTTTTTTATTATATTTAAAATAAATAAATAAATGTGTACGTCTTTGAAATGAATTTATACATTCTTATTCACTTTTCGTATCTTTGCCCATGTCTTGGACATCTCAAAATTGATAATTAAGATAAAGTAAATAAATAAATGTTTACACGTCTTTAAAATGAATTTATACGTTCTTTTTCAGTTTTTATGTCTTTGCCCGAATCTTGGACATCTCAAAATTGATAATCAAGATTTATCAAAAACATATAGGTAACCATTAGCATTTATATATTTGAAATTTAAGATTTATGAAAGATATATGAGTAACCATTAACATTTATATATTTGAAATTTCTTATGAAAAATAAGTTTTATGAAAGAGATATGGGTAACCATTAACATTTATATATTTGAATTTATATATTTGAAATTTAAACTTTATGAAAGAGATATGGGTAACCATTAACATTTCTATATTTTAAATTTTTTATGAAAAATAAACTTTATGAAAGAAATATGAGTAATCATTAACATTTATATATTTGAAATTGAGGCTTTATAAAAGAGATATGGGTAATCATTAACATTTATATATTTAAAATTTAATCTTTATGAAAAAGATATGATAACCATTAACATTTATATATTTGAAATTTATGAAAGAGATATGGATAACCATTAACATTTATATATTGGAAATTTCTTACTCTTGGGCTCTATCGCACGTATATTAAAATTATATCTATATTAATTTTATTTGGCAAAAATAATGTATCAATAAATAAAGTTTAATTTTTATGCGTGATTTAGTAAAAATGTGATATTGTAATGGTCAATTATTTTTTAACTATGGTGTTGGGTTTGGATTTACCCCATAAAAACATCATTTTCTATCTCCACTTATGGGTACCACCTCAAATATGGATGTTTGGATATCATAGCTATCTCCACTTTTAGTGCTCACTCGAATTCAAACATCTTGTCTCTCCTCCACTTTTGGCGCCCTTCCCTTGCACATATGAAACTCAATACTACTTATACCATTCATTGGATTAGTGTAGCACTAAGAAGCATGTTGAATCAAGATTACATATCAAAGCACATTACAATTCACCAAAATGATTTCCTCTAATTTTTTATAATATAATAATTTTGTTATCAATTTTTTTTTATAAAAAATAGTATTAAATAGAAAATTCCATAAATTTTAAATTTTAAAAAAAAATGAAAATTTTAAAATTTCAAAAACACTTTTATTTTTTGTTTTTACATTATTTAAAATACTAAATTATGTAACATTGCACATTTATATATATAGTTATCATATTTTTTCTTTACATTAATGATATTGTTTTTATAATGAGGAGTCTCTATAATCTTGATAAGCAAATAAAAATTCTTACGGAATTTTGCTCTAGTACAGGAATGACTATTAACAGTGACAAAATGAAAGTTATGATAATTAAATCCAAAAATATTACTTATGCCAATTTCATGTATGACAACAATAGTTTGGAGGAAGTGTCTTCATACAAATATCTCTGAATCGATCTTCATCATGTGGAAATATTATTATGGACTTGAAAACAATTGTAAATCAATGGACCTTTGGTTGTGGGATAAAAAGAAACTTCTCTTTGAAATTCTCGTCACTCCTGTTATATTATGTGGTTGTGAAGTTTGGGGTTGCAACATCTCTAGAGAATCATGGGAAAGAGCAAATCCAAAAGTGTTTTATAACTTATAATCTCAAAATTAAAGGCAATACACCCTATCTTATCATCCTCATAGAAGGGAGTATTTCCCCCATTAAGAGCATGGCTATGAATAGGTACCTAACATACAAGAACAAGATAAACAACATGTAATACAAGAGGCTTCCTAAGATTGTTTCAAACTCCAATCAAAACCACATGTAGCTCAAAGGGGGTTGGCATAAAGATGTCAAGTCATGGCTAAATCATTGGAGAATAAAGGAAGAGGTCACTCTATAGAATAACAATAATATGAAAAATATTATTACATCTAAATTTAAGGAAAAAATGTGGTGCGATAGAGAATTAGACGATAAAAGAAAATTAAGATACTATAAGGAGGTGATCAACCATAATCTAGAAGATAAAAAGTATCTTTGTTTTGACTAGCGTAAAGAAGAAAATCAACATTGCTAAAATAAGAACAAACTCTCACAAGCTTCATAGTAAAACAAGGCATTGGACAATTCTTAAAACGTCATGGATGGAAAGAATTTGTCATCTTTGTGACACAAAGAGGGTTAAATATGAAAAACACTCTCTTAGAATGTCATGCATACACCCACATTAAATTACAATTTCAAAATATTTGTTACAATACCAACCTTTGTAACTTTTGAACTCAATAAAACTATGATGATTTAGGAACATTTCTCTTAAAACTTTTCGAAAACATAAATAAAATTCTTAAGCAAGCCAAGAAATTCATTACCTTTCTTAAGGTCTAATAAACTAAATTTGGTCTCAGTGAACATTAATCATCATCATACATATATAACAACACGTTAGAAAACAATAAACAATGTATCAATAGGATTTTAACCTTCGAGCTTTCATAATATGCACCCCCTACTTGTCATTCAACTCTAAGTCAATGTGTATGTGTGTGTGTTAAACTTATATCTTAAAGTCTTTTATATAAACTTGTATATTGAACATATTGTATGTATTAAACTATATATCATCCAAAGGGGTTAGCTCAACCAATTGTCGGCAATGTTGATGAGCATTTGGCTAAGTTCATGTCGACAAGTGTCCAATGCAAATCCCAATGTTGATGGGCAATGGGCATTTGACTAGTTTCATGCCAACAAGTGGTTATGAGCCAGATGTGAAGCTATCCCCGGTGGAGGAGGTCATGGGTTCGAATCTCTTGTTCCCCCTTGGGGTTAGGCCCCATAATTGGGGCCGACGATTTACCCCGTTTACCATCCACGAAGTGGGGAAATACTTGGGGGTTTTCCATGAGATATTCCATCAGAATATATATATATATATATATATATATATATAATATTCGGTTTACTCCTTTTAGCATCCACAAAGTGGGGAAGTACTTAGGGGTTTTCCATGAAATATTCCATTAGAATATATATATATCCCCAAGGGTTAGCTCAAGCGGTCATGAACCAAACATGAGAACTCTCCCACAAAGTTGGGGAGGTCGCAGGTCTAACTCTCTTGATCCCCTCAAGATTAAGCTTTGTAATCAGGGCCGATGGTTTACCCTATTTACCATCCATGAATCATGATTAAGTACTTGGGAGGATTTTCGACGAGGATTTCCTTGGAAAAGTGTGTGTGTGTGTGTTACCCCACACACATATAACACCACATTAGAAAATGGTAAGCTATGTATCAATAAGATTTTAACCTTGGTGCCCTCATAGTATGCACTACCTACTTGCCATTCAACCATTGGTTAGTCTACATATATAAATTTATATATTAAGTTTATATCTTAAGGTCTTTCATATAAAGTTATGTATTGAACTTATTATTTGTATTAAACTAATTATGCGTATGTGTGAGTGTGTGAGTGTGTGTGTGTGTGTGAGCATGTGCCCACGCGCATGCGTGCAAGCCCAAGGGGCTAGCTCAATTGATTGTCACCAATGTTGTTGGGCATTTGGCTATTTTTGTGTCAACAAGTGCCCAGTTTGAATCCCCCTAGATGAGGCACACTAGTCTATGTTGACAAGTTTACAAGGGATGCCATCCACAAATGTGGAGAAGCATCCCCTGGGCTTCCCTACAAGGCTTTCCTTGGAAATATATATAGGGACACTATCACCAATACTCCATGGCACCTTATCCTCGATACAAGTTACCCCCAAAACTTTGTATTGGGGTCACCATCAATACAAGTTGACCCTACTACTTTGTATTGAGGTAATGCTCACCAATACTAAGAATAGAGGCAAGGCCTAGAAACTTTGTATCAAGAATCACATCCTCGATATTGAGCATCATAGTGTGTGTGTGTCACAATCCTTGATATGGAGAGGTTTACCACTTGATAGAAAGTATATATATATATATATATATATATATATATATATATATATATATATAGAGAGAGAGAGAGAGAGAGAGAGAGAGAGAGAGAGAACTATAATTACTAAGTATTAGGGATTGCATTTGGAGGAAGAAATCCTCTTGCAATACAAATTCTGAGGCAATCAAGGCTTGATACTAGTGTGGAAATTTAATCATTTATATGCAAATTAAAATATATACTTGAGATTTTTTCAAAATGGATCCAAAGGGTATTCCCTAATTGTTTGTCGAAGGTCAAAATGTCATTCAGAGGCCATCCATAAATTCGTAGAGAAACCCAAGAAATCGTTGGAAAAACAAGATAATGTAGTTCTACTTCCATCGTCGACCATCGCTAGCTTCCCAAAGTTGGAGGATACAAATCAAGAATCACACTACAAGATTTATGATTGGCCCAGTGGCCTTGAAAAAGCATCTCAAACAATGACAAGTTTCATTTCCAATAGAGATTAGCATTCTCAGTTTTTTTACAATAAAAAAGTTGAACTCAACAATGCCAGGTAAGGTTGATCTCCAACAATATTTGCATATGGATTTTTTAATCTCTCAAAGGACTTTTTGGTATTTTGGAGCAAGGAATGGGAACTCTTCATGTTTTGTGGATGTTATCTAGTTTTCCCATTGGCTCTACAATGCCTCTTCGTCTTGCTAACCATCCCCAACATTTCTAGATGGCAACTTCACCCCCCACCTCTTCTAATTGGCTCATCCCCCATGGGAGTTAGCCATCCAACATGCTCAAGAAAGAAATTCAATGAGGCTTTAGCATTCATTGGTCATGTTGAACTCCACATTCACAGTCTATTGAATGTTTTATTATTGAGATGCTTTGATCCTTGTCAATTCCTTTGGCCAAGAAGCTCTAAATCAAGTGGAATACTGCTTCCCCTCATGATTTAATATATATGTTTAGTAGACTTTGGGATTGTCTCATGAATCTACAAAAATGGGTTTCTCAAGTTTGGAAACCACTTGTTTAGGAAGAAGTCTACATCCAAAAATGGGTTTCTTGAGTTTGGAAACCACTTCTTTGAGAAGAATTTTACATCCACCCGTGTCTTTGTGGGTTCTCGGTTATGAAGCTTCACTCTATTGATGATACAAAGCACATCTTTCACACTGGGCCTTAGCTTTTGGGACAAGTCAACTTATGCATGAAATCTCGCAACCCTACCTTCCCACATTTGATCCTTTTATAGGCACTTCAACTTCAACCCCAATGTGAGTTAGCTCTCCCACCATGTTATAAAGGAGATAATGGTTGTGCCTTGTATCATAACGTATCAGTACACCACCCCTCCCTAGTGGAATCAAATGGGGAAACAATGGATCAAATGGAAAAGGGAAATTAATCAATCCCTCTAGTAGATTGCAATTATGAGAAACATACAAGTCCACTAGTGGACCTGTGTGCTTCAGAATCTACAAATAAAGGTTGTACTGAAGGATATGAAAGAAAAAGAAGGGCATCAAACTTATATACAAATATAGAGCTCTCTGATCAAGGAAAGAGAAAGGATCAGTTTCCTAATTTCCTTTTGTTCGTATCAATCATTAAGTTTGTTTCGAACATAGAGTTTTGTATTGAATAGAACCTGTCCATTGTATGTAGCTTGGGTGGTTGGGAGGAATGATTGTTATCCTCCCCACCCAAGTTTAATTCCTTGTAAGTGACATGTGATGCCCTTAATTGGTCTATAAGATACTCTTGTTGTTGAGTATGTTGCTCTTGTTGTTGAGCAATCAATATCTTGCCAATCCTGGCCTCTCCAAGTTCTCTCGCGGATTTCAAGAGGGTTTTCAATGGACGTAACGAGCTACTGGTCTTCGGTGCCGTGAACCACATGTAAAAAAAAATGTAATGAATGGAACCATGCTAACTCCCTCAACTACTTAAAAATGATGTATTTTCCTACAAGTATGGTTAGGGAAAACTTTGTAGTATGATACAAACGAGTTTCTATTTACACATGGAAATTATCGTCTTAGGTGTTCTAATAAGACTTCTCTACAGTAGATGGAGGAAGGATGTCTAGGAAATTCCCATTGCATTTTGATTACTTGGATGCTTTGCCTATATCATTGGACTGGATAATGAGATCTCAATAATTGGATGCTTTGTCTAAATCATTTTGTCTCATCAACTCAACCATGGTCGAGCCTTTTCTTCCCAACTCCTCTTCCTCAATCACGATATTTTCTTTTGCAACAAAGGATCCTATGGAATTTCTTCCTTATTGGATTCTTAGCCTTTGTCTTCAAAAGTCGTATCTTAGATCTTAGTCAATTTCCTTTTTCCTAGTTGTCTTTCAATCCAACTAGACCTTTTCCTCCTTTTATTAAGGTTTTTATGCCTATCACAATCCACCTCAATACCTTGTGTTGAGCTTTAGATTATTCTTTCAATTGTTCTCTATGTTGGAAAGGATGACACTAGGTGGCATCTCTCAACTAAGATTTTAGAATACACATGTAATTTTCAATTTGATCACTAGGTCCATTACATTATGTTGCAATCAAGAATAACCTTACTCAACAATCATTTCCTCAAGTTACACACATTTTTTAGTGCAAGTGAAGAATTTAACCTCTTCCTTTCTCCAAATCAAAGAAACCTACCTAATGAGTTACCAATTACTTCCATGACCTCCTTTTTGAAAAAGGAAAAGGAATAGTTTAAAGTCTCACCAAAATAAAGGTCAAGTTGGTTGTCATGATTACTAAGTTAACTTTTAAAACTAAGGGTTTAAGAAGAGGAGCAATGCAATCCCAAAACCAAGGCCTGCATTCCATTAGTCTTTTATTGTCTTCAAACTCCTTCAAAATATACTATAAGGAAACCTTTTGTACAAAAACTTGATAAAATTTACATCATCCAATTTTTTCATATCCAATTTGTAAGGCATTATTAATTGGCAAAATCCATTAAACACATATCAAGGCATTCTCATTGTAAGGTTTCATGTCATCATAATCATCCACTAAACATATCTGTAAATTATGGTTGACTCTACCTTTTGCTACAATAAATCTTCATGTAAAAGGTTATAAGTTTGGAGGCAGTTGCAACTCTTCACCACATCTCTAAATGGTCATGTAGGAGAATGGATATTCTCCCTCCCTAGGTTAAAGAGGATGAACGTGAGCCCAAGTCCCATGGGAAACCTACATGGGATACAACTTCGAGTGTTAGGGCACCTGGAGAATTCATTGTAGATATCTCCCTTTATGGAGAGCTAAGACTACAAGGGATTTAAAAAGACGTTGAAATAACTATTAGTAACAATAGCGGGTAGGGCATCTATCCTTGAGGATGGCATTTCATGTCATCTACATTTGCTGATTTATAAGTCATCCCTTCTCTCGTCTACTCTAGTATGTTTTTTAGAAGAAATTGCTTCCTTCAATTACTTTCTCTCCCCTTTCCTACACAAATGTAACTTAAGCCAATGATGCATCTACCCCAACCCCAACAAGGAAAATGGGACAAGATAAAAGTTTTGTTATAAAAAAATTAAAGAATTTCACAACACTTCAAATTTCTATGAAGTGAAAGAAAATTGATCTCCACAACTACATGGATTGTGTTCTTATTTGCCAGTTCAATGATCACAAATCAAATAAAGATGCAAAGACAAACTAGCTAAATACGGACTAGATTAAAATTTATTATATAAATTTTATGTACATTTTCCTTATTTATGTCAAAAATCCAAAAGACAAATTGAATGTTAGACATTGGAACATGTTTTTGGGTAAGAATTAGCCTCTTCATGAAAACCTCAATTCCTTAAATTCAACCCAACAACCATGCCTATCACCACTACTCTAATTTGGACATGGCTATTGACTCTTTCCATTCACTTTTAGGAGTACAGAATAAAAAAATCCAAGTAGCTTGATAATAAAGGAAATGCAACATTCAAGGGAGAGCACTCTGGATATTGGGTAACAAAGAACAAATTAATGGGTCCCAAATTACCACCCCAAAAAATGGCATTGAACACTCGTATAAAAGACATAACAAAATGAAAAATGTTTAGTACAATGGAGGCACCTTAACCAATTTCATGAAGTTTACATTCCAAACATTAGGATTCTGGTTCATTGGAAAGAAGGAAAACTAGAAGCATTTTGTAGATTTAATTAATTTGCCTACTAATACTCGCTGGTAAAATATTCAAAGAGAAACATCAACAAGGGATGAGCTCCGTTGTTTTTACTTGTTTTTCAACTCTCAATCTATACTTGTTTTTCAACTCTCAATCTACACGTATACTTCAAATGATTAAACTTGTTTCCTAGTTTTTCAAGGGATGAGTTTAGTTGTTTTACTGGTTTTTCAACTCTAAACTTACATATATAGCTCGAACGATTAAATTTATTTCCTAGTTGGTCTAATATTTGATGTTCTTTCTCTTTCTTATTTTATCGCAAAAATAAGCATTTTTGCAAACATGTGAAATCAACAATAAAATTAAAATTAAAATAAATTAGTACTTTGTAATTTACCCGATGGACTATAATATCAATTTATTATTTTGTGGATTGGAAAAATATAAACTTTAAAAAGAATGAAAAAGAAAAATGGAATAAACTCATATTTTTCAAAGAAAAAAAATACTCTGAACTCTTAAAGAAATAACCACAACATCAGGTTTCTATTTGCTTAACATAAATATATAAAATGTAGACAATTGAGACTATAAATTGTAAATCAATTTTCAAAAATTAGCCTCCCTTTAATATGATGTTTACAATCTAAAACATTAAGATAAATATATAAAATGTAGACAATTGAGACTATAAATTGTAAATCATTTTTCAAAAATTAGCCTCCCTTTAATATGATGTTTATACTCTAAAACATTGTATTAAAGAATCGGCAAATAGA
>ML787388.1:278968-292347 GCA_009831015.1 Picea engelmannii | reverse complement strand
TAATATTGAGTACCTAGGATTGTATATATCTAAGGGGACTATCCAACTGCAACCTCATGTCTTAAAGGCACTACTCCAATTTCCTGATATTTTACCTGACATAAAGCAAGTGCAGTGCTTTCTTGGATGTTTGAACTACATAAGGCAGTTTTATGAACAGCATGCTAAGGACACAAAGATACTCCAACATCGTCTTAAGACAAGTTCTAGTTGGGATATCTCAATGACCTCGGCTATCCGAAGAATTAAGGAGAAGATTCAAAATCTACCACCTCTGTAATTACCTAACATGGATCTTCCTTTTATTTTAGAGACTGATGCGTCTAATGATTTTTGGGCAACAATCTTACTTCAGAAACACTCCCACAGAGAGGAGGTACGTGCTTATGCATCTGGCACATTCAGTCCTACTGAATCAAAATATACATCTTCTCATAAAGAAATCTTAGCTGTTAAAAATGGAATTAAAAGATTAAGATTATTCCTCAAAAGTGTCAAGTTCACAGTCAAAACAAACCTCAAGCATATGAAAGGAATGTTACACAACCACCGGTTGCTTGAGCAAGGTAATTCTCGAGTCCTCGGATGGGCATTATGGTTAGATGGTTTCGATTTTGATATCATCTACAAATATGGGTCTGAAAATTAGTTGGTCGATATGTTATCTAGAGAAGGAGCCTACAAGGATTTAAAAATGTTCTCCTACAGAGGATCAAGCTCCAACACATCTTCTTCCACCTACCCCATTACCATATGTTCTAATTGTTCTGTTCAATTATGTTGGGAATGTTTTTCACAACTTCTACACAACCTTTCTCCAGAACTTCAACAGAACATACTTCATAGATGGGCCAATTCTTGGATTGGAAGAACCTCCTACAACCATACTTGGCAACAAGTCAACAATGACAGGATTCTTTTTGGGCATACTCATCCACCTCACCAGCTTATGCATTATGCTTATATCTTTGATCCTGATCTACGATAGGAAGATTATTTTGCAATCCATCAATTTGCCAAGACATATAAAAATATAAGTATCATCATGTATTGTGAAGATATCCAAAGTCCATTTAGGACATGAAGTCCATGGTTCAACCTAATTCTTCAACAATATATACCAAGGGTGTCTACCTTAAAACATGCTACCTCGTAGTTACTACTATTAGTTTTACATAGATAAATCTCAGAAGCAACATTAAACTATGACACCTTGCAGTTCAATCTTTTGTATAAAGGTGTGTTTTATCATTTTGGTTTTACAGATGACCAACAGTTGGCATTCTTTCCTTCTTATGACTTCTATGGAGAAGTTTACCTACCACCCCATCTCCAAGATGCCTTCATGCAACATTCTCTGTTCTCTACCTGTTTTCGTACACATGAGCCAGTTTGGATGCATGATTTGGTTCCCGGTATCATTCCACCAGACCCTGCTGATGGAAATGACATCTATGACGACAATGATGAAGTTTATTCTCCACTAAGTCATGACAATTATGATTTTGACAGAAGTTGATGTTTCACATGGCTTTCACATGTCTTGCTCATGAAGGAATATTGTACTTTCTACTTTTATTCGTGTTCGAGACTTTAGTGGGTTCCCTCTTCAAAAGAATCTCCACACTGTAGCTTAGATTTTATGATTTTGTATGCCTCTTTCGTGGATTTGGGCTATCGAATCTCCACTTTGTGTCTAGTCGTGGTCGAATCTCCACACTGTAACTTGGATTTTATCATTTTGTACGCCTCTTTCGTGGATTCGGGCTATCGAATCTCCACTTTGTGTCTAGTCATGGTCGAGTCTATGACATTGCATTTGCTCTGGAAAACTCTATATATACAGAGTGATTTCCTCATTGTAGGTATCGGGTTTTTGAGCGAGTTTCTTTTTTATAAATGAAATCTTTGGATCTCTTATGTTCTTTAAATGATAAATCTTTGGATCTCCTTTTGATCTCTTATGTTCTTTATATATATATATATGGTTAATTTACAATGACATCACTTGGTTAAGCTAGATTAATAGGTTAAACTTATTTTGGTTGGTTGATTGCAACTTGTTTAAGATCATAAGTGTACGGGACTACCTGAATACCAAAAGCTATCTTGCAAGAGTAGTAGCGTGTTATCTTTTTGGTAAGGGCTTGTCGCCTTTTGGCCAAGATGCACTAAAAGACACTGGGTTTTTCAAGACAACTTATCAAGACACCAAATGATTTAGTGTCTTGGGCTAGTTAAAACAAAATGACTATACCATGATAATGCACACTAATGAACTTTCTTTGCATCAACAATACAATTTTTTTTAGTCTTAATCCAGATTTTTTAACCCCAATAGCTTAAAGATAAATAACTTTATAACTAATTTACTGATTACACTAAAGAATAAATATGCATTTTACAACTTAATATTGAAGAGATTGTAACATCCATCCCACTCAACATATGTCAACTAAATATAATATAATATATTGTACAAATCTTTATATTAAAAAACACTGTAATAATTAATTCATAAAAACTATTGAAAAAAATGGCATGGATCTTCCTTTTATTTTAGAGACTGATGCGTCTAATGATTTTTGGGCAACAATCTTACTTTAGAAACACTCCCATGGAGAGGAGGTATGTGCTTATGCATCTGGCACATTCAGTCCTACTGAATCAAAATATACATCTTCTCATAAAGAAATCTTAGCTGTTAAAAATGGAATTAAAAGATTAAGATTATTCCTCAAAAGTGTCAAGTTCACAGTCAAAACAAACCTCAAGCATATGAAAGGAATGTTACACAACCACCGGTTGCTTGAGCAAGGTAATTCTCGAGTCCTCGGATGGGCATTATGGTTAGATGGTTTCGATTTTGATATCATCTACAAATATGGGTCTGAAAATTAGTTGGTCGATATGTTATCTAGAGAAGGAGCCTACAAGGATTTAAAAATGTTCTCCTACAGAGGATCAAGCTCCAACACATCTTCTTCCACCTACCCCATTACCATATGTTCTAATTGTTCTGTTCAATTATGTTGGGAATGTTTTTCACAACTTCTACACAACCTTTCTCCAGAACTTCAATAGAACATACTTCATAGATGGGCCAATTCTTGGATTGGAAGAACCTCCTACAACCATACTTGGCAACAAGTCAACAATGACAGGATTCTTTTTGGGCATACTCATCCACCTCACCAGCTTATGCATTATGCTTATATCTTTGATCCTGATCTACGATAAGAAGATTATTTTGCAATCCATCAATTTGCCAAGACATATAAAAATATAAGTATCATCATGTATTGTGAAGATATCCAAAGTCCATTCAGGACATGAAGTCCATGGTTCAACCTAATTCTTCAACAATATATACCAAGGGTGTCTACCTTAAAACATGCTACATCGCAATTACTACTATTAGTTTTACATAGATAAATCTCAGAAGCAACATTAAACTATGACACCTTGCAGTTCAATCTTTTGTATAAAGGTGTGTTTTATCATTTTGGTTTTACAAATGACCAACAATTGGCATTCTTTCCTTCTTATGACTTCTATGGAGAAGTTTACCTACCACCCCATCTCCAAGATGCCTTCATGCAACATTCTCTATTCTATACCTGTTTTCGTACACATGAGCCAGTTTGGATGCATGATTTGGTTCCCGGTATCATTCCACCAGACCCTACTGATGGAAATGACATCTATGACGACAATGATGAAGTTTATTCTCCACTAAGTCATGACAATTATGATTCTGACAGAAGTTGATGTTTCACATGGCTTTCACATGGCTTTCACATGTCTTGTTCGTGAAGGAATATTGTACTTTCTACTTTTATCCGTGTTTGAGACTTTAGTGGGTTCCCTCTTCAAAAGAATCTCCACACTGTAGCTTGGATTTTATGATTTTGTACGCCTCTTTCGTGGATTTGGGCTATCGAATCTCCACTTTGTGTCTAGTCGTGGTCGAATCTCCACACTGTAACTCGGCTTTTATCATTTTGTACGCCTCTTTCGTGGATTCGGGCTATCGAATCTCCACTTTGTGTCTAGTCGTGGTCGAGTCTATGACATTGCATTTGCTTTGGAAAACTCTATATATACAGAGTGATTTCCTCATTATAGGTATCGGGTTTTTGAGCGAGTTTCTTTTTTATAAATGAAATCTTTGGATCTCTTCTGTTCTTTAAATGATAAATCTTTGGATCTCCTTTTGATCTCTTATGTTCTTTATATATATGTTCTTGATCTCCTTGGGAATGTTTTTCACAACTTCTACACAACCTTTCTCCATAACTTCAACAGAACATACTTCATAGATGGGCCAATTCTTGGATTGGAAGAACCTCCTACAACCATACTTGGTTAAGCTAGATTAATAGGTTAAACTTATTTTGGTTGGTTGATTACAACTTGTTTAAGATCATAAGTGTACGGGACTACCTAAATACCAAAAGTTATCTTGCAAGAGTAGTAGCGTGTTATCTTTTTGGTAAGGGCTTGTCGCCTTTTGGCCAAGATGAACTAAAAGACACTGGGCTTTTCAAGACAACTTATCAAGACACCAAATGATTTAGTGTCTTGGGCTAGTTAAAACAAAATGACTATACCATGATAATGCACACTAATGAACTTTCTTTGCATCAACAATACAATTTTTTTTAGTCTTAATCCAGATTTTTTAACCCCAATAGCTTAAAGATAAATAACTTTATAACTAATTTACTGATTGCACTAAAGAAGAAATATGCATTTTACAACTTAATACTGAAGAGATTGTAACATCCATCCCACTCAACATATGTCAACTAAATATAATATAATATCTTATACAAATCTTTATATTAAAAAACACTGTAATAATTAATTCATAAAAACTATTGAAAAAAATTGAATCGTCGCATCCCGGATGAAGAACACAGTGCGACAACGTCACACCTTGGCTGTGTATAGGGTGCGACAATGCCTGGAAAAATAAACTTTCTTAAGTCAGAGTGCGACCGTCACACCCTTCGATAGGGATAGGTTGCGACGATTCCAATCGTCGCACCTTTCGATAGGGATAGGCCGCGACGATTGCGAAAATTAGGTTTACTCAAATCCTCTTTCGCTCTTCTTTGGCTTGTCTGGGTTGCTCCAAGCAGCTCGGCTTTGATACCATGTCAGTGTTTCATGGAAACCTGCACAAGAGACCTAGATAAGCATACACAAACAAAGATTATCAATAAAAGGAAGAGAGATACACAATGAAGAATGAGAATCAATGTATATTATGATCTTCTTCCTTCTGCTTCTTGACTCCCTCTGGAATGAAGTTTTCAAGGTTGTTCTATTGAAGTGCCTGTGCCATAAGATCGATTTGTTTCTTCATGCATGTGGATTCTTCATGATTCAGTTTATTGCAGTAAGTGCATTGCTTTCCCTTCTTCTTCTTCTTGGAATCTGAAGAGTCTTTGGAACTTGAAGAATCGTTAAAGGGTTTGGAATATCCCTCCTTCTCGTTCTGTTTCTCCTTCCCATTCTGTTTGGATGATCCTTTTCCATCATGCATGGTGAGTGCATGTGCTTTGGGATCCTTGATGAGGCCCATTTGTATGAGTTTTTTCTGCTCTTGTGTGAGAGACTCAATGAACTGAGCCATCGTAGACATTTTCCAATTTGTTCCAAAAAGACATCTGCCAGAATGGAAATTGGAGACATATACATCGTATTATGGTCCTAACTTGGCCAAGATTGTTAGAATAAGTTGTTTCTCTTGTGTAGACTTGTCAATACCACATTCACCCAAGCTCAAAATCAAAGATTTAAATTTAGTAAAGAAATCCTATATATTATCAAATCTTTTAGGGTCTAAGGTATTCAACTCTACCTCAAGCATATGACTTCGCATCTCATCCTGCTTTCCAAAGAGTCCTTCCAAGGTGGTCTTGATCTCATTTGGAGTCTTGCATGCGACAACATGAAACCATAAATCAATGGATATTAACTCAAGAAGTAGTCTTGTGGCCTCATCCTTACAGTTTGCCCATCTGGTCTTCTCAAGTGTTGATGTAGGTTTTGTTTCTATCGCCATCGTCAAATTATACAGTCCTTTTCTTTTGAGTTGGAATGCGACCTTCGACTTCCATTCAAAATAGTTGTATGTTGTGAGTATTATTACCACACCAGACTTGATTGAAGAAGTTACATCGCCTCCATCTTGCTATTGATTCTGAAAAGATCCTGAAAACCCAGATTGTGGATTATGAGATATGACAGACGGTTCTATGACTGCTAAAAATATGATAAAACAACTATATATCCTAAAATATGATGTGGGTTTTGGAGATTTTTGGTGAGCATAAGCATCCCTATGTTATACGTCTATGTTCAAAATTTCATCTCGACCTGGATGGCGAACTTCGAGATATGAGTATTTTTTTGCAGAAACCCAATTTTCTAGAGGGTTGTTGAATCGTTGCACCCTAAAGAAGGTCCAAGTGCGACGATGCTGAATCGTCACACCCTAGTGAAGGACACCGTGCGACGATTGTGAAAAACTGAATCGTCGCATCTCGAATGAAAAACACAGTGCGACGACGTCGCACCTTGGCTATGTATAGGCTGCGACGATGCCTGGAAAAATAAAATTTCTTAAGTCTGAGTGCGACCGTTGCACCCTTCGATAGGGATAGGCTGCGACAATTCGAATTGTCGCACCTTTCAATAGGGATATGCCACGACGATTGCGGAAACTAGGTTTACTCAAATCCTCTTTCACTCTTCTCTGGCTTTAAAACAATGTAAATGTGTTGAACCTGCACAAAATAAATCTAGCTAAAAATACCGCACACATTTGCAGAGATAAATTGAGAAAGAAGAAGCAAGAGAGAAAGAATGGAAAAATTCTCATTAACCGTATTCCACACTCAAAGAGTGAATAATTTACAATAGATATAGGATACATGAGTAACTAATGAGCCATAGTGGTGGTCTAGAGTGATATGGACACACACCAATAGTTACGGGAGTAAACTGCCACCTAGTCTGAGTTAACTAGTCTATTAGTCTTCGGTTAACTGACTAAAACATAGTGAAGTGAGGAGGAGATTAAGGAATCATGAGTAATGCACTAGTCTGGTGATGATCCCAAGGACAATGCAGTTTAGTTGATGATGATCCCAATGTTGCATGGTGATATTCCCAATGTAGCATCTAGACTCCACTCAACTGATCAAACTAAAGAGAATATTCTCCCTAAAGGAATATTATTCTTAAAATATAGGAGACTGAATAATGACTAATAAACAAGAAAAAAATCTTAGGAAAAATAAATCCTAGGTGTGTGTGAAGTAACTCCAACACCCCCCTTGAACATCATTATGGTGAAAATAAGAACGGGTTCCGACAACGAGGCCATGTTAGGTACCCAAATACAAAAGATACACTAAAATAAACGAGGAAAGAGGGAAAACCTCATGGGAAAAACTCCCCCTCAAATTAAAATGCATAAAAAAAATAAAAATGAGAAGGAACAAAAAACAGAGGCTAAGCAACCGTGTCCTTCACTCCAAGAAGACCTCGCAACTGTGCAAGTTTGTGCTTATTGAAAATTTTGTTGAAGATGTAGATGTCTGTACGGATCTGATGAAGTATATGCACCATTGAGATGTCCACACATATCCACTTTCTCTTCTTGTAATGAAGAATATCCAAATAAAGTTTGGATGAAACTTTGAAAATCGTGCGGCCGTTTCCGGAAAAAACGCTGAAATTTTGTTGATTTTAAAATGATCATAACTTCACTTCCCGGACTCCATTTCAGACGATCTTTTTTTGTTTTGAAATTAGATATTTTCCTGAGAGGAATTCAAATATCCAATTTGTTTTTGCAAGTGTTTCTCAGAAAATATCAGAATTGAGTCTGATGTGCGTGGCTCGCTTTTTGTCTCTCGAGATGCATGCATTGCACATGGAAAAGTGTCTGCATGTGACCCCTGAGATGCATGCCATATATATTCCACATGAAATTCAGAAAACAAATCTGAAATGGAGTAGACATCATCTTCAATCAATGGAATACAAATTTGTGCAAATACTTGTGTAGAAGATTCTTCTGAATAAAATGTTTGATCTTCTGATGGGTTCTCTTTTGGCTCCATTTGTTCAACCTCCTGCATGAAATCTTCACAATCTTCTTTATTCCTAAATAGAACCTCCAATCTGGTCCATAATTCATTTGGAGTTGATTCTTGTGAGTCATCATATACTTGATGGAGATTTTCAGGAGAAATAAACCAGATGATACATCATATGGCCATATCTTGTCTATTGAGAAAATCGTTATTCTCATCGGCGAAATCAAACTCTACTTCCATTGCCATAGTTATCTGGTACAAGCCTCTGCATCTGAGCAGAAGCAAAATTTTCGGCTTCCACTCCAAATAATTATGAGGCGTGAGAAGTATTGCCGACGAATAATCCATCTTTTCTACTTTCTTCAATCTTCAGTACTTGCAAAAAATAATTTGGTGTAGCTTTTCTTAGAAGTCTATTGGCTCTGATACCATGTAAATGTGTTGAACCTTGACATAATAGATCTAGCTAGAAAATACCACACACATTTGCAAAGATAAATTGAGAAAGAAGAAGCAAGAGAGAAATAATGGAAGGATTCTCATTAACCGTATTACACACTCAAAGAGTGAATATTTTACAATAGATATAGGATACATGAGTAACTAATGAGCCATAATGGTGGTCTAGAGTGATCTTGACACACACTAGCAGTTACAGGGGTACATTGCCACCTAGTCTGAGTTAACTAGTCTATTGGTCTTCAATTAACTCACTGAAACAAAGTGAAGTGAGGAGATTCAAGAATCATGAGTAATGCACTATTCTGGTGATGATCCCAAGAAAAATGTGCATTAGCTGGTGATGATCCCAATGCTGCATGGTGATAATCCCAATGTAGCATCTAAACTCCACTCAACTGATCAAACTGAATTGAAAACTGAAGAGAGTATTCTCTCTAGATAAATATTCTTCCTAAAATATAAGAGACTGAATAATGACTAATAAACAAGGAAAAAATCTTAGGAAAAATAAATCCTAGATGTGTATAAAGTAACTCCAACAATAACAACTATTGAAAAAAAATGAATTTAAAACAATTTTTTGATAAATATACCAAGTATTTCTCTTTGAACATCCATCTTAATAAAAAAATATTTTAAACATCAAAAAAGTTATAATTCATTATTTAAGAATCCTTACTATACTTAATATATCCGAAATTAAAATAAACCTACACTAATCAATAAATTAAAATATAAAACCCAGCATCCCATGCGTAGTGTAATTTCTTATTTTTCGAATATTTCCTTTTTAGATATCAAAAGCAACAAGAGATGGAGTTTGATGCAAAGAGCAAATTTCCATTCTCTCCATTTTATCTGCCCTGAAAAAGAGCAAGAGTGGAAACCTGCAAGGGGTGTTCGATGGAGGCCAAAGGCAATAAAAAATCTGAAGAGGCAAAACCAGAGGAGGGTGAGGGTTTTGGCTTGTTGGGGGAAGTTCATTACGAAGACATAGGAAATGGGAAGCTCAGATGTCTTGAAACTGGTCACGAATTGCCTTCTAAAAACGCACAATCCTATGGCAACAGCAAAGGCTGTCGCTTGGCGCTCATCGATCGTGCTGTCGCTGAGAAAAAGCCGCCTCTGAATTTATTCGAACAAAGTCCCATTGCCAAGTAAGTTAGGTGTGCTTCACGTTTTTCTGTGTATTCTGTGTATTTTAATGTCCATCAAATCTAAGTTCTAAAAGCGGAGACTTCGTTTCCTAGAGTTTCAAGAGACCCGATCTGCTTTAGGATTTAGGGTTTTCCGTTGCTGTTCACATAGTATGAAATGCCTAAATGTTTGAAAAGCTGAGAAACAGCTTCCCGAACTGCCAGAATTTGGAACACCCCCCAACTCTACAGCCCAGCCCCAATTCCCGCCCCCACCGCCCCTCAAAGGAAAAAACTGCCAGAATTTGGGACACCCCCCAACTCTATAGCCCAGCCCCAATTCCCGACCACGCCCTCCCCCCAAAGGAAAAGCCTTTTTAACTGTTTGTTTATAGCAATACGAATAAACAACGGATTTGGGTTTGTGATAATCAGTATGCAGAAATGGTAATATTTCATATAACCAGCCCTGGATTCTAATCTGTGATTTTGCACTTTTCTCCATTTGGCTTAATTATGCGCGCAGCATAAAAGGATATGTTTACCTTTTGAGACCTACCTGGTCTACCGGACCTCTTCATTTTGAACAAAAAATTAAAATGAATTCAATCAGAATTTAATTAGGGATTTGATCAAGGGTGTTGGGAATTTTAAGATCTCGTTACATGGCAGCAAGCAACAAAAACAAGTTTGATATATACTGACGATCTGAGTTATGCTTGGTTTTACAGTACTTGACATGATCATTGCTTTAGACCAACCAAAATGTTCAGTGCGTGCGTGCGCGCACATATATATTTTCGGGAGAAAAATTTCGTATCATCTTTATTTCATATGACAACCAAAATGATACATTTAGCATGTGCATTTAGGGCGTGAAAAAACATTTAACTATGTGATATAGTCTTACCAGGACAAAAAAGTCTATCAAGAAACCGTCCATATTTACTAGAAACATTAGCCTAGCTAGCAGCTGCTACCGAGCAAGATGACATATAACAAACAAGTACCCTAAAGAGGTGTATCCAATACAAACAAATTGATCAAGGGTGTTGGGAATTTTAAGATCTCGTTACATGGCAGTAAGCAACAAAAACAAGTTTGATATATACTGACGATCTGAGTTATGCTTGGTTTTACAGTACTTGACATGATCATTGCTTTAGACCAACTAAAATGTTCAGTGCGTGCGTGTGCGTACACACACATTTTCTGGAGAAAAATTCATATCATCTTTATTTCATATGACAACCAAAATGATACATTTAGCATGTGCCTTTTGGGCACGAAAAAACATTTAGCCATGTGATAGTCTTACCAGGATAAAAAACAGTCTACCAAGAAACCGTCCATATTTACTAGAAACATTAGCCTAGCTAGCAGCTGCTACTGAGCAAGATGACATATAACAAACAAGTACCCTAAAGGGGTGTATCCAATACAAACAAAACATCAGAAAAAACCTGGAGATCACTGAAAGATTCTCCTAGGTTGCAATGGAGTTGATGCCCCATGTCGTGTTCAGTGATCATCACTCAACCAGCCTGAGAATCAACTGCCTTCTTGGAAAGATCATCTACAGCAGCAATATTCTCCCGTATCACGCGCGTGCACACACACATAGTCAGAGCAGAACTGTTCAGAGAGAGAGAGAGAGGGTTTTGGTTGTCTTGACTTGATGGTGAAATATTCATGCCCATCACTTTTAAATGCAAAGTTTGTGCATTCATTATTATTTGTTTTTCTGCAGAGGGAAGCTGATTTGTAAACTGACGGGTGACATTATCAACAAAACGGAACAACATATCTGGAAGCATCTAAGTGGCAGAAAATTTCAGAATAGACTAGGTAGGCCTTTTCTCGTCCAGTTCTGTTTGTTTTATTTTTAACTGAAACTGGGGAATTTGTATTATCAAAAAGCTGTAGCTATGCTAAACAGCACTATTACATCATACTGTTTGTCCACATATTTCAACCAAGATAAACAATTCCTTGTGCACAGAATACAAAAATTACATATATCAGCTGGCAAAATTTCCCAGTGCTTACTGCTACTGTAGATTCTATAGTAAATGCCTAATATGCTAATAACTTTAAAAAACATTAACTTAATTGAAAATGTGTCCCATCCAGTTCTATATGTTAACATGAACAAGTGTGGACAATGCCTGCCAATTCTTCATATAATTGTTTCTTTCTGTTGTCTCCTGGTCCTTTTGATCAAGAAATATGTAGGCTTGAATTGCACAACATTGGATGCCAGTTTTTCCTCTGTTCTAACTTCTATGTCCATATTGTTATGCTATATTCTTGAATTTTTGTCATCACTTTTCAGCTTAAGTTGTTCTTACATGCTAAATGTTATCGTAGTCATCATATACTCCAGAATTATCAAGCTTTCCGACTCATTGTTCTCATTATTGTCCTCTCATTCAGCTGAGAAAGAGGCGGAGAAAGAGAGGCCGCGCAAAGCGGGGAAGAAGATTGAAAATGGCTCTGAGCCAAAAAAGATTAGGATCAAGATGAATAAGCACAGTAATGTGGAATTAGGTAGGAATGATGCCACTCCTAGTGCAGATGCTGACCCTAAGAGTGATTCTGAAGGATCAGATTTCTGGACTCCACCTGTAGGTAGTCGGTGGGATGACGATGATGGCAAAGACAGATGGGAGGGTCTTACAGACTCCGAGACAAAACAGAAAAATGGGATAGAGAAGATGGCTGATGATGTTAGCACTAATGATGAAGGTAGAAAGCTCATTCTTAAATTCTTATTTTTCAATTATTTTCAAAGATTTCTTTGGTAGGTACTGCGTTGACTAAAATTTCAGCTATTATGAATCATATATCAAATCCATTGTTTCCACGCAGTGCAACATGTTGGCCTCAATTCAGGAGGTCGAGATTTAAGTTTTGAGATTTGATATTGTACATTGTAACTTTGCCTTTTTCCCTTCTCCTTTCCCCTTTGCTTTGAAAGTTTTGCTATCCTTTGAAATCTTTTGTTTATTGGATGGAAAAGAGGGAAATTAGTCCCTTTTTCATGCACTTAGCTCATTGTTGTAGAATGTTTGTTGTGTTTTCCAAGTACATGGAGAATCGAGATTTTTTGCTCAGAGTATTTGTTTTGGCTTCATTTATTAATCTCTAGTTATATTTGACTAGCTTCCTCTTTTCCTTGCACAACAAACATGCCCATCCCCAATCTAGGAGTATTACAATTAAGGTAGCTGGCTAACTGCACTCAAATCAGAATTCTTTGGCTAAGAAACCATGAGTGGGGTATCTATTCCGCCAAAATCATCCAGGACTTGCACCTAGCCCAAGCACAAGCACAAGCACAAGTATCCCATTAGAGGCATCATTTTGCTGGGGTCATTTAAACCTTGGTGGGGGGAATAACAACCTCCACTTTTAACCAATCAGGCTAGCCCCCATTGATGGCTCAGAGGAGGTCATCTAAGTGACATCTAGTGCATTTATTAATGCATTGTATATACTCACATGTGAGAGCCGAGACATATCTGTAATTTGTCTTCACCATCCACCGCATTCTAGTTGTATACTTTTACCATGACTACTGGGGTGCAAGAGTGCGAGAATACAGATTTCCAAAATTTAGGATTCAAGAATCTATGAATATGCATGTATTCAAAACTAT
>ML787388.1:255891-274281 GCA_009831015.1 Picea engelmannii | reverse complement strand
ATCATGTGTTTATTTTGATTTTTTTTTGTGCCATAGGTTTAATATTTTCATCTAAACAAAACGTCGAAGGCATTGGATCCAATGTGGGTGTATGGTGAACCAGTGCAACTTCCCAATAGACAAGTATTGACATGCAATCTTTGTGGCAAAAAGATTTTTGCAGGAATTAGTCGCTTGAAATACCACCTTGCCAAAATCCCTGGGTTTGATGTGGATGCTTGTCCAGAAAGTACCCCGGAAAATTGTGCATATTGCAAACCAATCACTCGTTGATATGGCTAATAAGAGGGATGCAGGCGAGGCTCGCAAAAAAGAACTTGAACTTGCAAATAGAAACACTGGAACAAGTGCCTCTGACGGGGGACCAGTACCACAATCCCACTCCTCAGCCACAGGGCCCTCAACTTTTGCAGTCCGCTCATCAACCTCACCTTTCTTTGTGCCCAGGTCAACACCTGGGGGGCAACCTTCTATTCGGTTATTGATTAAAAGAAAAGAGATGGAGGAGGCCGACAAGCTTGTGGCCAAATGTTTTCTTTGGAGTGATATACCTTTTAACATTGCCAATAACCCCTTCTACCATTCCATGTTTGAGGCTGCTGCAATTGTTGGCTCGGGGTATAGGGGCCCTTCCTATCAGGATTTGAGAGGGCGTCTCCTTCAAGGGGAAAAGGCCGACTGCACAAAAAGATTAGCTTAGCTCAGGGAAACATGGAAGACCACCGGATGCACCGTGATGTCGGATGGGTGGATTGATGGGAAGGGCAGGTCAATTCTGAACTTCTTGGTTAATTGTCCCAAGGGGACAATGTTTATCAAAAGTGTTGATGCAAGTGCATATACAAAAGATGCACAATTATTATGTGAGTTGTTGGATGGCTTTATCCGAGAGATAGGCCCGCAGTATGTTGTTCAAGTCATCACGGACAATGCTGCTAATTATGTTGCTGCTGGGAGGATGCTTATGCAGAGGTATCCATCCTTGTATTGGAGTCCTTGTGCCGCCCATTGGATTGATTTGATGCTAGAGGACATGGGAAAACTTCCTTGGATCAAGGAAATCATTGATTCAGCTCGGAGTGTGACAAAAAATATATATAATCACACATTTGTTCTTTCACTCATGAGACAATTCACAGGGAACAGAGAGTTGGTGCGTCCCGCAATCACACGTTTCGCCACCAACTTCATTTCTCTTTAGTCGCTCCTCAATAGTATGTTGGAGTTCCAAGAATGTTTCTTTCTAATGAGTGGGCTGCTTGTGTCTATAACACCAAACAAGATGGGCAAGCCATAGCCCAACTTGTGGGACATGACCAGAGATTTTGGAGTGGAGTAGGGGAGGTATGTAGTATGTACCATTAGTGAACCTTTGGTAAAGGTTCTTCGATTGGTTGATGGTGAGAATCCCACAATGGGCTACTTGTATGAGGCCATGGATAGGGCCAAAGCTATCTATCGGTACTATGAGAACAAGGGGGAGGAAGGACTCACCAAGAGAGCTCATATATGGGGTGTGATTGATGAGCGATGGAATAACACTCTCCATCGCCCCATTCATGCAACAGGGCTCTACCTCAACCCTGCATTTGCTTATGCTTGTGGATTTAATTTTGATGGTGAGGTCATTGATGATTTCCTCTAGTGTGTTCAGAGGATGGTGTTGACTCTAGCTGAACGCTTAGAGATTTTTAGACAAAATGAGATATATAGGATGGCATCTGGGATGTTGGGCTATGATATGGTTGTCCAAGATAGGACCACAAGGATGCCAGGTAAGCTTCAATTTCAAATTTTGTTTATTCCTTTCTATATATTATATATGACATTTATTATTTGATGGAAATCCGAAATATAATTCATTGTCTTCCTTTCATTTTATTCATTGTAGATCTCTGGTGAAAACACTATGGTGGAAAGCTCCCAGAGCTGCAGAGACTTACCGCTCGAGTGCTTAGTCAAACTTGCAGTTCTTCAGGATGTGAGCGCAATTGGAGTGTCTTTGAAAAGATACACTCCAAGAAGCACAACATCTTAGAAATGTTAAAAAATGCAACAATCAAAATTTAAATTGTTTATATATTTTTAATTTTATTTTTTACAATTTAGTATTTACTATTTATTTACCATCACTAACTATAGCTCTCAATGTTCATACAAGTTAGGTACCCAACGCCTTAGTGACTTGGTATATGTCTACTACAATCTAAGGTTGTGGGTGAAGCAACTTGACAAAGAACCTAACATAGAAGYCATTTCATTGGATAATATTGACACCACCAGTCAGTRGAGGGTGGAGATTCAAGAGCCTGAGATGGAGGAGGCCCCCGAGTGGTTGGAGGAGCATGCRGATGATTTGATGGAGGAGGGGACAACAGAGGAGGAGGAGGAGGAGGAGGAGGAGGAKGATGTTCCACTTCCAGTGGATACAAAGGCTGAGGAGGAGATTGGACTTCCAGTGGATCCAATGCCACCACCACCTCCACAGAGAGCCATACCTGGAGTTGGACTTGGGTCCGTTGGGACTGGGAGGAGGCAACACACTTTTYCTTCCACCTCGTCCCCATCACTAACCACCTCAGATGGAGCATCTGKRGCAACTGGAGCTTCCACTCCAAKCTCATCTAGAGTACCTCCATGACCACCTACTGCTTCCAGAGGAAAATTGTTGCCCTTTACCCATAAAAGGGCTAGAGCAGCAGTTGCAGCACGACATAGAGGGAATCAATGATTTGGATTCCTTGATCTATCATTTTCATTTTATCATGTACTATTTAGTACCCATAAAAGGGCTAGAGCAGCAGTTGCAGCACGACATAGAGGGAATCAATGATTTGGATTCCTTGATCTATCATTTTCATTTTATCATGTACTATTTAGTATCTAGATGCGTCATGATGATTCATCTCATGAGATACATTTATTTTGATCATTTGATGTGATTTTGTATCTACTATCATCCTATCAGGAACATGTTTCAGAATTTTCAGTTTAGTAACGATATGTGATCACTTGACATCTTATGCATCTTATTTATTGGTTGTATTTTCATATTTATGTAGCAAAGTGTTTATTTGATGTTGTTGTTGCTTTACAAGTTTAAAAAATTGAAAAAAATGAGTGTTTTTGTATTTTTTTGAGGTCTTGCGACATTTTCCGAGATATTTCGACATTTTCTATCGATATCGTCGAGAAGTTACATTCCGGACCCTCGCCGACACTTTCCCCGACACGCCATATACAACATTGGTTAGAATTCCTAACACTGATAGAACCAAAACCTTGGGATGAATGTTTTGCATGAGTACACAATAGGGAACCTCAAGGACCCTTAATGTTGTCACTTAAGGATGAGGAGCAGGAGGAGGGGCAAGTTTCCTCCTTGAGCCAAGAATCTTTGTATTTGTGCCTCATAACATCTGAGGCTATAGAAAAGAAACTTGTGATAGATGACTGGTCGATAGACCTAGAAGAGCTGGGCTATGTATGTTTCATTGTCTAGATGATGCATCTCGCAACCAAGATATGGAGAAGGTCGACTGTCTACTAGTGCTCTGTGAATTGGCTTGGGATCTTAGACTACATCCTCGTAAGGTTTTTGGTGGTGGAACATGGATTGCCTCTTGGGGTCTCATGGATCTTGTCCCTAATATGGTGTTGTTGTCTACTTGCCTTTTAGTGCCCTTGTCCATAGGGAGCACAAAAGTGGAGGATGAGGAGTTGGTGGCTATTGCCTTGAATGGGTTTGCTTGATCTTGGAAACTCTCTGTCCAATGTATTTGTGCTTGTGAGAATTTACCTACCTTTGATAAGCTTTGGGATGACTTGTACAGGAAGAGATAAGGTTGGAATCTTGTTTAACAACATAGAGATGTAAAATATTTAGCCCTCATTGGGAGGACGAAGAAGGGAAACAAACAAGGATATAGGAGAAGGGTAAGACGGAAGAATAAAGCCACAGTAAGAAAGATTTGAGTAATGTGATTGTAGGGCATAAATAGTTTGTAGGGAGTGTAGTTAATGAAGTAGGAGTGGATGAGTTAGCATTTCAGTGTGACATCGACTTCTCCATTGTCTTTTGTTTATCTTCCAATATTGTGTCAATTGTTGGATGGTATGTGGACAATCAAGTGTTGGATGGTATGTGGATAACGGGGCATCAAGACATATGACAAGAAACTCTTTAGCAGTTTTCAGGAGCAAGAGGGAGGAATGGTTGTGGAGTTGGGTGATAATGCTACTTATCCTGTGAAAGGATTGGGCTCCATTTCCTTTTGGATGCCACCAGGTGCTGTTCTTGAGTTGAATGATGTTTTGTTTGTTCCCGGTTTGAAGAAAAATATTCCTTCAATTTCTTGTATGATGCATGGATAGGTTTTCAATGCTAAGTTGCATTTGAAGGACGACAATGCACTATTAGTGATTGTAGTCTAGCAAGTCCAAGGACTTTGGCTAGAGGTGTGCAAGATGGTGCCTTTATAGATTTCTTCTTGATCCCATTACACTAGTACATGCCACAGGAACTGGACGAGCCTTCTAGCTTTGAGGAGGCATATGCAGAGCATGTATGGCGAGATGCTATGGAGATAGGTTTAAAATCTATTATGGAATTGGTGATTGATTCCAAGCTTGCATCTAAAGGGAGTATTGAAGAGTACTAGGACAAGGTTGTTGGTTTCTCTTAGAAAGAGGGAGTTGACCTTGATGAGATTCCTACTCTAGTTACTGGAGGCTTCTCTTGTAAAGAGGGAGTTGACTTTGTTAAGGGTTTTGCTTCAATGGATGGAGATTTTGAGGTGCATGGGTAAGACATCCATGCTTATATTTTGTTGAGGGCCTTGTGTGCGTTGTTGTTTGCACTAGGAGCTTGGTATTTAGGATGGATTAAATTTGTGCAAATTTTTCTTTGTGATTTTGATAGATTTGATCCACTTGTCTTGGTCTTGTATGGAGATGTGATCATCTTCGCAAGAAGTCCTAAACAACTCATGATGTGGTGTCAGAAGATTCTGGCTTGTGAAGTTGATATGAAGGATGTTGGATTTTTGGCAGGTTACTGATGGCCTAGGGTTATGTTCATTCAGATTCACAAGTGGTCAAGCCCCTAGTAGAGGGGAACTTCAAGATGATGTGGTAAGTATCTTGTTTTGTTGGATATAGTGAGACTTCTAAAGTTTACAGGATCTACATTCCAACACATGGAAAGATTGTGGCGAACAAGGATGTGACGTTTGATGAGGATGTATGGTCCTCTCAATCATAGGTATCTCCTTTGGTGATTGAAGGGAGTGAGTAGGTTGTTGTTCCAAAATCTGATTAAGAGGTAAGAGAGGAGTTATATTGAGGTGTGGGTGAGAGACCTTAAGGAAGGATACATCCTTACCTCTGCTTTACTTTGCAGAAAGCCAAGATGGCTTACTTAGACATTGTGCGATGTGCAGGAGCATGTTGTTGTTGAGAATTATCGCTTGGATAGGAACTTCCGTACAGGTTCCGTGTGAATGTGTGAGAAGTAGTTCGAGATATTTTCGAAAAGTAAATTCTATTTTGTAATTCACTTTAGTTAAAAAGTGAAAGTCTTATTTTTAGCAGTTGAGTCTAAAAAGTGTATTGGATGACTTAGACTAGGAGTAGTCTTAGAAATAGATTAGGGTTTTGGTCTCAACTAAAACTATAAAGACATGTCAAGATAAAGAGTTCACACACATAAGAACACTTGAGCAGGTTGAGTGACAGAAAGGGAGAGAGAGTAGGCTGCCAGAAAAGAGGAATTTCTAGGCAACAAGCAATCCTACACAGTTCTGTACAGCGTACATGTAACATACCCAACCACCTAGGTTGGGCCACGTCACACAAAACTCTCTCATTATCAGCTCTAATACCAAAATGTAATGTACCTAGCCTCCAACTAAGCAACATAACGTGCAAAATACACATAAAAACGAAACTTCTGCTAACTAAAGCAATTCTTTTGCTGTTAGTCGACTTCTTGTAGCTTACAACTAGACATTTAAAACAAATTTAGCTACTGTCCATAACCATAAAATAGACGCATCGAAATCATACTAATAATCAACATGAAATACAGCTAAATCGTTCATTACAACAACATATAAGTCATTCTCATTCACGTAGAGTTCATGCACAACAATAACACATGTAAATAACCTAGTACAAGATAAAACACTTATCTTTAAACAAGAATTGTGCAACCAACTGCTTGGGACGGACGTTCCACCCAACCATAGACTGACTATTCCAAATCTCAACAACCACTCAACCCCAAGTTGAGGCTAGTAATCCACAAAAGAGGGTGGTCTCTCATAGTCCACTCACAACTCACAAAGCTCGTAACCCAACTTATATTTTGCTACAACTATCCAGATCTTTCTACCAACTCTCTTCCTTTTGACCTGCCCAACCTAAGGAATGCACCATTCATTTATCAGGGATCACCCAAGAGATGTATCATCTGTTTATCAGGGATAACCCAAGGGATGTACCATTCGTTTATTAGGGTTAACCCAAGGGATGTACCATCCATTTATGAGGGATAGCCCAATGAATGTGCCATTTGTTTATTAGGGTCTCTTTGGCATAGGTAACTAGGAATCTCTCAGTTGGGAACTCAAGGGAACTTGCTGCTAGGAAAACTATCAACAAACCAACAACAAACACTTGCTGTTTTAGTGCAACTCACACATGAGTTCACTCTTTCGGCCTGACAACCTGGCTCTTTAGTTCTCCAACTCCATTTTGCTCCAGAATTCACCCTCCATGGCTACACCATCTCCAAGCTCTCTCCTCTCCCTCTCTCCTTCCTTCCCATTCACACAACTTGACTGACTAAAAACCTCCCCCCTCAACCCATACAAATTTTCTCTCTTGTGGCTTGCCTTTCTTGACTCGCACTCTTCCTCAAGATGATTGTACTCAACCCCCATGTGCCCAATAACTATGGGATGTGACCACTCACACCCACCCTCTTACATGTATTCAATGATTGGCTTTGGGAACACTCAATCATAAATTGGAAGGTTCATATACAATTGGCAAGTTTGGGAAAATGGGTTAAATTGACATACATGGGTAATTCTCCCTTTGACCCCTCTTGGCCATTATCCTAGACACTTCCCTCTCTTGTGGATTGATTCAACTCCCATCTCTTGTCAATGTTCCCTTAGCAGCTGGCATCACTTTTTTATTATTAAAACATTGAAATACGATTCACATATTACATCGCTTGGCCGTAGCCACATATTATATTCACATAAGCATTAATTAAACTGGGGATTATAATGGGGATGTTACATTCCCCCTCCCCTACAATTGTGCGCCGTCCTCTGTGCACTCTTTGTCAATATATATATATATATATATATATATATATATATATATATATATGCAAATTTACATTGCAACACTTAGAAATAAAAAGTCTTCAATTTAACAACTCTAACAACTCCAACCATCAATCTCTTGCTCCTCTCAACTCGCTGACCCAAGGAATGCACCATTCGTTTATAAGGGTTGACCCAAGGGATCTACCATCCGTTTATCAGGGCTAACCCAAGGAATGAGCCATTCGTTTATCAGGGTCCTCCAACGCAGTTGGCTTGGACTCTAAGATGTGGTTCTAGAACTCTAGCTTTCCAAAATGGAGCCTTGCATTCCGCCTTCTTCAAAATTGTCAAAAATTTGTAGGTATCTGCCTGCATGTTTTCTTCGTGCTCCCATGTAGCATTTTCAGGACTGTAGCAGGTCCATTGAACCTTTACCAACCTATGGCTTTGTTCTTGAGCACTTTGACTTTTCGATCTAGCATGCGTACTAGTTCCACTTGGAAATCCCTTTCGTGCTCCACTTGGATCACATTCCAATCAATTATATGGTTAGGATCAGGTACATACTTTTTTAATAATGATGCATGAAAAACATTATGCACTCTCATGGATGCAGGTAATGCTAGCATGAATGCAACTGACCCTATCTTTTCTAATATTTCAAAAGGTCCACAATATCTTGCTGCCAACTTCAGGCAGCTTCCTAATCTTAGCGAACTTCTCTTTGCCTTCACCTTCAAAAACACATGTTCTCCTATTGAAATTAGTGCAACTGCAAGAGCCATTCTCTTGGAGGATGGCATAAGACCCTAGCTGTGGACTAGGGCCCCCAACACACTCCTAGGGTTTCTAGGTATGAGACCAACCAGTGAGAGCCATGGCAAAAGACCCTTGTGAGGGCCCCCAGTAGATGACTGGGGTTCTTGGTCTAGGACCAAGCAGTAAGACCCAAGATGTGTTCTAGGGCCCCTGGATGTGTTCCAGGGAATCCTTGCCCGGTGCTTGGATTGATCCTTGCATGTGTTCCTTGGTGGTTGATATAAGTCCCTAGATGTGTCTAGGGCCCCTGGATGTGCTCCAGGTAACCTTTGCTCAATGCATGGGTTGATCCTTGGTCTTGTACCTTGGTGGATAAGACCCTAGATGTGTTCTAGGGCCCCCAGATATGTTCTGGGGCAACTTGGTCTTTGACCAGGTAGATCTTGGTGTAATACTAAGATGTGTTGATGTGTGATCCTCTTCCTCTCTCCCGATATGGTCCATGAGACCTAGGAGAGTCTATGAAGATGGGTATGACCACATTGTGTGATGTACCCCCTTATGTAACGATGATAAAGTTTATAGGTCACCATGAGACTCATGTGGACATGTTTTGCCATTAAGGAACCCCCCCTTGAATTTATCTTAACATGTCTTGTTGGTTTGCTTTCACCCTTGGTTTATGTGATTGGGTTTCATTTTGTGTGACTGGGGTTTTAATTTTGTGATTGGGGTTTTAATATGTAATTAGAATTTTAATTAATATTAATTGAAATATTAATTAATATTTATATTAATAATATGTTAATAATTAATTATTATTTAAACACCCTAATCCCTCTCCCTAACTATAAATTAGAACCTATCCTATTCATTTCACACACACTCACTCTCTCATCCTCCTACTAGCTGCAGCTACTTCAGTGATTGTTTTCTCTTGATTGATGCAACGTCCCCCTTTTGCTTCTCAAGTTCAGTTATGCAATTTCTATTGGCTGGAAGTTTGGTGTATTTGCTAAGGTTGCTGGATGTGGTGTAAAGTACTGTCAGACCCGTCTTCTGCTTCAGATCAGCCCCTCACTAAGCTGCCAAACTTGTCTCTTGTTGAGATCTAACCTCTTCCTAGCTGCCGGGCCTGCTTTATGGTTGCCGTCTCCTTCTCTGGTCACAGATCTTTGTGTGGAGGAGCCACGACTTCCTTCTAGGCACCCTTCGTGGTTGTACATGCTTCCTCTAGCTGCCGCTTCGAGTATGAGTCCCCCCCTGTGGGGGTTTCTCTGTGTGCAGTCTAGTTTTCTGAGTGAGAGGGTTTGCTGTTGGAGTTTACTCACCTGTTCAAATCTATTTTTGTGCTATCATTATTGATTGGAGGGTTTTCTATTTGAAGTTATTTGTTGTTCAAGACTTTGGGTTATTGTTGTCTTGGGGCTTCCTATCTATTGGCAAAACTGTCCTACAGTTCTCTTTGACAGAGATCAAACCCTAAGAGGTTTGATCCATGAACCTGAACTAAATCTGAACATACTTTCAGAGGCTTACATTCACATGTGTGTCAGGTACATCTATTATTAAATCAGGAGGTAAGCTAAAAGCTATTTTATCATACTCAGAAATATTTATTTGTTTCAGATCTGTTTGTATGTTTTCTTGTCTATGCTGATCCAGTAGACAATTTTTTTTTAAGCATTATTGTTTTGAATTTTTCCCTATTTCTAACATGGTATCAGAGCTTAGGGTGTGAAAAGAGCTCAAGGATTGCAGACTTGAGCTTGTGTAGATCCATTTTGTTAGGGTTTGTTTTGCAGATCAACAACATATCATCTTCATAATCTGAAGCAAGGGTGTATAGGATAATCTCGGATGGAGTGACAGACCACCTGATTCCACATTTGGCTGAGAAGGTGACAACCAAGGAGATGTGGGATGCACCGATAAACTTGTATGAGAACAAGGAGAACAAAAAGATGGCCCTAAGGGACAAGCTCCATAGCATTAGGATGGCCAAGGGAGAGAGTGTGGCCTCCTATCTCACCGGGCTTAGACATGTGAAGGATGAGTTGGTAGCTGTAGGGGAGATTATTCCAGACTCATAGTTGGTGCGCATAGCCCTCAAAGGATTCACCAAAGAGTGGGTTGTTTTCATGAAGTGTGTGGTGGGGAGAGAGAAGCTCTCAGATTGGAGCAGACTATGGGATGACTTTACTTAGGAGGAGATCCAGGAGGGGTCTCAGAGTAGAGATTAGGAGAAGGTAGAGGGTGTTACAGATGAGCATAATGTTTCTCTTGTGGGAAGGAGAAAAGACAAGAAAAAGGACATGAACAAAGTGAAATGCTTTGCATGTCACAAGACTGGCCACTATGCCAGTCAATGTTTGAACAAAAAGAAGAAGAAGGAGCTAGAGGTATCAGCTTCAACTGAGGTTGCTGAGTTTACAGAGAAGTTCGAGAGGGAATTTTCTTTGATGATTGGTCTTTCAAGCAGTGGCAGCGCAGTGTTTGGGGACATTGGAGTGTGGTTTGTGGACAGTGGTGCATCTCGACATATGACAGGAATGAGGTCAGTGTTTCTCAGTTTTTCAGAGATAGACTCAGACTGCTATGTGGGTTGTGGGGCTAGCACCAGACATGCAATGGAAGGGGTTGGATGCGTGAGATTCCAGCTAGAGTTAGGAGGTTTTCTGGAGTTGGCCGAAGTATTGTTTGTTCCAGAGCTGCCAGTAAATTTACTCTTAGTGTCGGCTTTGGAGGTTGATGGATGTGGAGTTGTGTTCTTCCGTGGATTGATGTTTCTATATCTAGAGGGAGCTACTCTAGACACAACTGTATTGCTTGGTGTCCAGCATGAGAGGTTATACAGGTTGTCGGGACAATGTGTGGTTGGATCTAGTGGATTCTTGGATTTATAATCTGTGTTAGTGTTCGAGAGTGAGTAGGTTACTCAGAAGAGTGAGTTGATACTAGGGACTTAGTGTTTTTCCAATACTCTCAGAGGATTTATCTGGTATGAGATGACACAGTTGGATGCTCAAAGGAGTGAGGAGACTCCTAGGAGCATGCCTTGGATGGACAGGTCTTCATATCATAGTTCAACGTAGGTAGCAACAGTGGCTTCCAATTCAGAGGGAGCAGAGGCCTCTAGTTCAGAGGGAGCAACTACAACAACAGATGAGATGATGGGGTTGGAGGGAGATTCTAGTGGAGGTTTCAAAAGTACCTCCCTCGCTAAGAGGGAGTGTTAGTTTTTGTAGCTCGGAGGTACTTCTACATTGGCAGTGCCTAGCATGCAGAAGTGACCGAGCAAATGTCTCTTTCTAGTGACTTGACTTATAAAGTGATTTTATAAAGTTAAGTGGGGTCTTTTATTATTTAATGAGTAAAATTGACATTTTATAAAGTTTGGGTCACTTAAGTGAACTCAATGAAAAATTAAGTCACGACCGTTGATCTCAAGAGGGTAAGATCTAATCTTGACCGTCTATCTCTTTGGAGATCTAGGGTTAGGGCAGTTACTCATTAGTGAGTAAATAAAAGGACTTGTGAAAGAGGTGGGGTGCACTTTTCAAGGAGAGCTTGAGAGGGAAAGTGAAGAGACACTTTTTACAAGAGAGATTGTGCTGAAAAGAAAGAGGGGCAGCAAGAATGGGACACATATCTCAAGGGAAAGAGAGGGCATGGATCCCAAGGAAAGGTTCAGCATTTATGAACAGTCCGTGCAGCTGCTAAATGAAGGCTGTACAGCATTTATTGCTGGCCGTAGAGCAAGAGTAAGAACACAAAAATTGAGGCTGGGTCTTGGCATGATTTTCTAGGTGTTTCTGTTGCTGGAAAATCTGTGCAGCAGGGTACTGTACCGTTCAGCTAATCTGGGCACAATAATTGAGGCTGTATTGCTGTAGTTTTCTGCTGTACTGGGCCACACAGGCACAGAAAACAAGACAGCAAGCTGGGCATGCAAATCGAGGTGGTGTTGGGCAGATTTGTGAGATAAGTACAGTCATTAATGCTGAAAATTTATTGCTGTTGTAAACTCAGAAATTTCCTGCGAGCTGGATTTCCCTTGGGGTTTTTCGAGGGGCATTGCCCAGATATCTACTTGTCAAATGTGTACTTGAATGCTGTCTACTGTTCATTTATTTCTGCTGCTGATTTTCAGATTGCTTAGTCATTTGTATTTCTGCTCATAGTTCCAGTTGAATGCATGTGTTAACTTGCATTGTTGGTGAATGACTATTGGAGGTTGAAATCTTATTATTGACTAAGTGCTTGTCTAGTATTTTTCAACACAGTGGGTAGTCTTTTTTGATATTTTCTGATATTAATTCATACACCAGTTTTAGATATTTTGATCCTCTCATTTTCGTACTGTATGGGTATTTCCAAAGAAGTACATATTCAAATTTCCCGGAAATGGAGGTAAGGCGTTGAACATTGTGCAACCAGAATACAGAATGTTCCATATTTCTTGTATCTGAGATTTACTGAGTTCTGTTGTCTCGAGTTTTTATGAAAAAGTGTGATGGTTGCAAATACGCTGTTGGTGGGATGGATATTACCATATTAATATTGTGAAGATTCTTTGGTTCATGTGAATATTTTGAAGTTTGTGGTGCAATGGTATTGATATGCTAATAGTATGGTATCCCAACTTACTCTTTTGAATTACATGTCGATATCGGGTTTCAGAAGAATGTTCTTCAGGAGACATAGGAGCTCAAGATGTTACTGTCCGGTACTTACCTGACCCTTGCTTTATTAGATTCTTTTGAGAGTTGTAATGGTTCTGTTATTTTTCTCATTCTGGTTGGTGATATATTCTCCTGCACACCAGCTGTTGGAAATATCTTTTCCTGATATTTTGTTGTTCTTCACATTAGGACCAAGCGTATGTCCATAGCAGTTGGTCCCAGTAGCTTTGCTCCACGGAAGAAAAAGAGTAGACTTAAACACGAATCTACAAAAATTGAAGGACAACCTTCATCAGAAAAGTAGTTATTTTAACTTGCTGAGTAGCGTGTAATTCAGGTGCTTAGCTTAGGATTCTCTTTTCTGTTTACATCACTTGACATCACAATCAGATTATCAAAGTTATTTTATGCTAAAAACCTGCACATCATTTTTCTGGAAACCTACGAGAATTTTAGTAATAGGGCTGTTGGGATTGCACATCATTGGTGAAAACTAAGCATTCCCAATTGTTGTTTGACGTGAACTATCTAAGACTGGAAAAAGGTACAGTACCAGTCGAAAATTTTTCAAGGCCATGAAATATTCTATGAGAGGATTTTTTCGGTTATTTGTAGCTATGGGCATCAAGTAGAGCAGCATAATGGTTAGCGGAGCGTGCTGTAGATGCCCTTCCGTTGTTGAAATGCTAAATTGTAACGGCGGTTAATTTACGACGATCAGTGATAAAGTTTTGAAGAGCTTTTAAAAGTTTTTTATGAAGGGATTAAAAGGGCCGTTCCCTTTCATTGAAATTTGTAACTGGAAATCATGCTTTGGAAAATGAAAATGAAAGAGCTGTGTCCTACTAACAACAGAATTTAAACCAAAACATAAAATATATTGTTTACATTATAAAACTATTAAAATACCAAAACATAAAATATATTGTTTACATTATAAAACTATTAAAATACCAAAACATAAAATATATTGTTTACATTATAAAACTATTAAAATATAATAAACATATCAAATAAATTAGCTTAAAAAAATCATAATGTCTTCATGAACAACTCGAGAACATGAGCAAAAAGCTTGTATATTATGATTAAAAATATCCTTTACAAGCCTTCAACTCATTCGATATCTTTCGCACATTGTTTCCACATAAAATTATTATATTTTTGTTTTATGCTTTTCCTGTTAACATCTATTTGCCGATTCTTTAATACAATGTTTTAGAGTATAAACATCATATTAAAGGGAGGCTAATTTTTGAAAAATGATTTACAATTTATAGTCTCAATTGTCTACATTTTATATATTTATCTTAATGTTTTAGATTGTAAACANTCTATTTGCCGATTCTTTAATACAATGTTTTAGAGTATAAACATCATATTAAAGGGAGGCTAATTTTTGAAAAATGATTTACAATTTATAGTCTCAATTGTCTACATTTTATATATTTATCTTAATGTTTTAGATTGTAAACAACATATTAAAGGGAGGCTAATTTTTGAAAATTGATTTACAATTTATAGTCTCAATTATCTACATTTTATATATTTATGTTAAGCAAATAGAAACCTGATGTTGTGGTTATTTCTATAAGAGTTCAGAGTATTTTTTTTCTTTGAAAAATATGAGTTTATTCCATTTTTCTTTTTCATTCTTTCTAAAGTTTATATTTTTCCAATCCACAAAATAATAAATTGATATTATAGTCCATCGGGTAAATTACAAAGTACTAATTTATTTTAATTTTAATTTTATTGTTGATTTCACATGTTTGCAAAAATGCTTATTTTTGGGATAAAATAAGAAAGAGAAAGAACATCAGATATTAGACCAACTAGGAAATAAATTTAATCGTTCGAGCTATATATGTAAGTTTAGAGTTGAAAAACCAGTAAAACAACTAAACTCATCCCTTGAAAAACTAGGAAACAAGTTTAATCATTTGAAGTATATGTGTAGATTGAGAGTTGAAAAACAAGTAAAGACAACGGAGCTCATCCCTTGTTGATGTTTCTCTTTGAATATTTTACCAGCGAGTATTAGTAGGCAAATTAATTAAATCTACAAAATGCTTCTAGTTTTCCTTCTTTCCAATGAACCAGAATCCTAATGTTTGGAATGTAAACTTCATGAAATTGGTTAAGGTGTCTCCATTGTACTAAACATTTTTCATTTTGTTATGTCTTGGCAAATTAATTAAATTTACAAAATGCTTCTAGTTTTCCTTCTTTCCAATGAACCAGAATCCTAATGTTTGGAATGTAAACTTCATGAAATTGGTTAAGGTGCCTCCATTGTACTAAACATTTTTTATTTTGTTATGTCTTTTATATGAGTGTTCAATGCCATTTTTTGGGGTGGTAATTTGGGACCCCTTAATTTGTTCTTTGTAACCCAATATCCAGAGTGCTTTCGCATTTCCTTTATTATCAAGCTACTTGGATTTTTTATTCTGTACTCTTAAAAGTGAATGGAAAGAGTCAATAGCCATGTCCAAACTAAAGTAGTGGTGATAGGCATGGTTGTTGGGTTGAATTTAAGGAATTGAGGTTTTCATGAAGAGGCTAGTTCTTACCCAAAAACATGTTCCAATGTCTAACATTCAATTTGTCTTTGGGATTTTTGACATAAATAAGGAAAATGTACATAAAATTTATATAATAAATTTTAATCTAGTGCATATTTAGCTAGTTTGTCTTTGCATCTTTATTTGACTTGTGATCATTGAACTGGCAAATAAGAACACAATCCATGTAGTTGTGGAGATCAATTTTCTTTAACTTCATAGAAATTTGAAATGTTGTGAAATTCTTTAATTTTTTTATGACAACTTTTATCTTGTCCCATTTTCCTTGTTGGGGCTTGGGGTAGATGCATCATTGGCTTAAGTTACATTTGTGTAGGAAAGGGGAGAGAAAGTAATTGAAGGAAGCAATTTCTTCTAAAAAACATACTAGAGTAGACGAGAGAAGGGATGACTTATAAATCAGCAAATGTATATGACATGAAATGCCATCCTCAAGGATAGATGCCCTACCCGCTATTGTTACTAATAGTTATTTCAACAACGCCTTTTTAAATCCCTTGTAGTCTTAGCTCTCCATAAAGGGAGATATCTACAATGAATTCTTCAGGTGCCCTAACACTAGAAGTTGTATCCCATGTAGGTTTCCCATGGGACTTGGGCTCACGTTCATCCTCCTTAACCTATAGGGAGAATATCCATTCTCCTACATGACCATTTAGAGATGTGGTGAAGAGTTGCAACTGCCTCCAAACTTATAACCTTTTACATGAAGATTCATTATAGCAAAAGGTAGAGTCAACCATAATTTATAGATATGTTTAGTGGATGATTATGATGACATGAAACCTTACAATGAGAATGCCTTGATATTTGTTTAATGGATTTTGCCAATTAATAATGCCTTACAAATTGGATATGAAAAAATTGGATGATGTCAATTTTATCAAGTTTTTGTACAAAAGGTTTCCTTATAGTTTATTTTGAAGGAGTTTGAAGACAATAAAAGACTAATGGAATGCAGGCCTTGGTTTTGGGATTGCATTGCTCCTCTTCTTAAACACTTAGTTTTAAAAGTTAACTTAGTAATCATGACAACCAACTTGACTCCTTGGTTTTGGGATTGCATTGCTCCTCTTCTTAAACCCTTAGTTTTAAAAGTTAACTTAGTAATCATGACAACCAACTTGACTTTTATTTTGGTGAGACTTTAAACTATCCCTCTTCCTTTTTCAAAAAGGAGGTCATGGAAGTAATTGGTAACTCATTAGGTAGGTTTCTTTGATTTGGAGAAAGGAAGAGGTTAAATTCTTCACTTGCACTAAAAAATGTGTGTAACTTGAGGAAATGATTGTTGAGTAAGGTTATTCTTGATTGCAACATAATGTAATGGACCTAGTGATCAAATTGAAAATTACATGTGTATTCTAAAATCTTAGTTGAGAGATGCCACCTAGTGTCATCCTTTCCAACATAGAGAACAATTGAAAGAATAATCTAAAGCTCAACACAAGGTATTGAGGTGGATTGTGATAGGCATAAAAACCTTAATAAAAGGAGGAAAAGGTCTAGTTGGATTGAAAGACAACTAGGAAAAAGGAAATTGACTAAGATCTAAGATACGACTTTTGAAGACAAAGGCTAAGAATCCAATAAGGAAGAAATTCCATAGGATCCTTTGTTGCAAAAGAAAATATCGTGATTGAGGAAGAGGAGTTGGGAAGAAAAGGCTCGACCATGGTTGAGTTGATGAGACAAAATGATTTAGACAAAGCATCCAATTATTGAGATCTCATTATCCAGTCCAATGATATAGGCAAAGCATCCAAGTAATCAAAATGCAATGGGAATTTCCTAGACATCCTTCCTCCATCTACTGTAGAGAAGTCTTATTAGAACACCTAAGACGATAATTTCCATGTGTAAATAGAAACTCGTTTGTATCATACTACAAAGTTTTCCCTAACCATACTTGTAGGAAAATACATCATTTTTAAGTAGTTGAGGGAGTTAGCATGGTTCCATTCATTACATTTTTTTTTACATGTGGTTCACGGCACCGAAGACCAGTAGCTCGTTACGTCCATTGAAAACCCTCTTGAAATCCGCGAGAGAACTTGGAGAGGCCAGGATTGGCAAGATATTGATTGCTCAACAACAAGAGCAACATACTCAACAACAAGAGTATCTTATAGACCAATTAAGGGCATCACATGTCACTTACAAGGAATTAAACTTGGGTGGGGAGGATAACAATCATTCCTCCCAACCACCCAAGCTACATACAATGGACAGGTTCTATTCAATACAAAACTCTATGTTCGAAACAAACTTAATGATTGATACGAACAAAAGGAAATTAGGAAACTGATCCTTTCTCTTTCCTTGATCAGAGAGCTCTATATTTGTATATAAGTTTGATGCCCTTCTTTTTCTTTCATATCCTTCAGTACAACCTTTATTTGTAGATTCTGAAGCACACAGGTCCACTAGTGGACTTGTATGTTTCTCATAATTGCAATCTACTAGAGGGATTGATTAATTTCCCTTTTCCATTTGATCCATTGTTTCCCCATTTGATTCCACTAGGGAGGGGTGGTGTACTGATACGTTATGATACAAGGCACAACCATTATCTCCTTTATAACATGGTGGGAGAGCTAACTCACATTGGGGTTGAAGTTGAAGTGCCTATAAAAGGATCAAATGTGGGAAGGTAGGGTTGCGAGATTTCATGCATAAGTTGACTTGTCCCAAAAGCTAAGGCCCAGTGTGAAAGATGTGCTTTGTATCATCAATAGAGTGAAGCTTCATAACCGAGAACCCACAAAGACACGGGTGGATGTAAAATTCTTCTCAAAGAAGTGGTTTCCAAACTCAAGAAACCCATTTTTGGATGTAGACTTCTTCCTAAACAAGTGGTTTCCAAACTTGAGAAACCCATTTTTGTAGATTCATGAGACAATCCCAAAGTCTACTAAACATATATATTAAATCATGAGGGGAAGCAGTATTCCACTTGATTTAGAGCTTCTTGGCCAAAGGAATTGACAAGGATCAAAGCATCTCAATAATAAA
>ML787388.1:232777-255841 GCA_009831015.1 Picea engelmannii | reverse complement strand
TTCCTTTTTCAAAAAGGAGGTCATGGAAGTAATTGGTAACTCATTAGGTAGGTTTCTTTGATTTGGAGAAAGGAAGAGGTTAAATTCTTCACTTGCACTAAAAAATGTGTGTAACTTGAGGAAATGATTGTTGAGTAAGGTTATTCTTGATTGCAACATAATGTAATGGACCTAGTGATCAAATTGAAAATTACATGTGTATTCTAAAATCTTAGTTGAGAGATGCCACCTAGTGTCATCCTTTCCAACATAGAGAACAATTGAAAGAATAATCTAAAGCTCAACACAAGGTATTGAGGTGGATTGTGATAGGCATAAAAACCTTAATAAAAGGAGGAAAAGGTCTAGTTGGATTGAAAGACAACTAGGAAAAAGGAAATTGACTAAGATCTAAGATACGACTTTTGAAGACAAAGGCTAAGAATCCAATAAGGAAGAAATTCCATAGGATCCTTTGTTGCAAAAGAAAATATCGTGATTGAGGAAGAGGAGTTGGGAAGAAAAGGCTCGACCATGGTTGAGTTGATGAGACAAAATGATTTAGACAAAGCATCCAATTATTGAGATCTCATTATCCAGTCCAATGATATAGGCAAAGCATCCAAGTAATCAAAATGCAATGGGAATTTCCTAGACATCCTTCCTCCATCTACTGTAGAGAAGTCTTATTAGAACACCTAAGACGATAATTTCCATGTGTAAATAGAAACTCGTTTGTATCATACTACAAAGTTTTCCCTAACCATACTTGTAGGAAAATACATCATTTTTAAGTAGTTGAGGGAGTTAGCATGGTTCCATTCATTACATTTTTTTTTACATGTGGTTCACGGCACCGAAGACCAGTAGCTCGTTACGTCCATTGAAAACCCTCTTGAAATCCGCGAGAGAACTTGGAGAGGCCAGGATTGGCAAGATATTGATTGCTCAACAACAAGAGCAACATACTCAACAACAAGAGTATCTTATAGACCAATTAAGGGCATCACATGTCACTTACAAGGAATTAAACTTGGGTGGGGAGGATAACAATCATTCCTCCCAACCACCCAAGCTACATACAATGGACAGGTTCTATTCAATACAAAACTCTATGTTCGAAACAAACTTAATGATTGATACGAACAAAAGGAAATTAGGAAACTGATCCTTTCTCTTTCCTTGATCAGAGAGCTCTATATTTGTATATAAGTTTGATGCCCTTCTTTTTCTTTCATATCCTTCAGTACAACCTTTATTTGTAGATTCTGAAGCACACAGGTCCACTAGTGGACTTGTATGTTTCTCATAATTGCAATCTACTAGAGGGATTGATTAATTTCCCTTTTCCATTTGATCCATTGTTTCCCCATTTGATTCCACTAGGGAGGGGTGGTGTACTGATACGTTATGATACAAGGCACAACCATTATCTCCTTTATAACATGGTGGGAGAGCTAACTCACATTGGGGTTGAAGTTGAAGTGCCTATAAAAGGATCAAATGTGGGAAGGTAGGGTTGCGAGATTTCATGCATAAGTTGACTTGTCCCAAAAGCTAAGGCCCAGTGTGAAAGATGTGCTTTGTATCATCAATAGAGTGAAGCTTCATAACCGAGAACCCACAAAGACACGGGTGGATGTAAAATTCTTCTCAAAGAAGTGGTTTCCAAACTCAAGAAACCCATTTTTGGATGTAGACTTCTTCCTAAACAAGTGGTTTCCAAACTTGAGAAACCCATTTTTGTAGATTCATGAGACAATCCCAAAGTCTACTAAACATATATATTAAATCATGAGGGGAAGCAGTATTCCACTTGATTTAGAGCTTCTTGGCCAAAGGAATTGACAAGGATCAAAGCATCTCAATAATAAAGCATTCAATAGATTGTGAATGTGGAGTTCAACACAACCAATGAATGCCAAAGCCTCCTTGAATTTCTTTCTTGAGCATGTTGGATGGCTAACTCCCATGGGGGATGAGCCAATTAGAAGAGGTGGGGGGTGAATTTGCCATCTAGAAATGTTGGGGATGGTTAGCAAGACGAAGAGGCATTGTAGAGCCAATGGGAAAACTAGATAACATCCACAAAACATGAAGAGTTCCCATTCCTTGCTCTAAAATACCAAAAAGTCCTTTGAGAGATTAAAAAATCCATATGCAAATATTGTTGGAGATCAACCTTACCTTGCATTGTTGAGCTCAACTTTTTTATTGTAAAAAAACTGAGAATGCTAATCTCTATTGGAAATGAAACTTGTCATTGTTTGAGATGCTTTTTCAAGGCCACTGGGCCAATCATAAATCTTGCAGTGCGATTCTTGATTTGTATCCTCCAACTTTGGGAAGTTAGCGATGGTCGACGATGGAAGTAGAACCACATTATCTTGTTTTTCCAACGATTTCTTGGGTTTCTCTACGAATTTATGGATGGCCTATGAATGACATTTTGACCTTCGACAAACAACTAGGGAATACCCTTTGGATCCATTTTGAAAAAATCTCAAGTATATATTTTAATTTGCATATAAATGATTAAATTTCCACACTAGTATCAAGCCTTGATTGCCTCAGAATTTGTATTGCAAGAAGATTTCTTCCTCCAAATGCAATCCCTAATCTCTCTCTCTCTCTCTCTCTCTCTCTCTCTCTCTCTCTCTCTATATATATATATATATATATATATATATATATCATTATATATACTTTCTATCAAGTTTTGTGGTAAACCTCTCCATATCAAGGATTGTGACACACTCACTATGATGCTTAATATCGAGGATGTTGATACAAAGTTTCTAGGCTTGGCCTCTATTCTCAGTATTGGTGAACATTACCTCAATACAAAGTAGTATGGTCAACTTGTATTGATGGTGGCCCCAATACAAAGTTTTGGGGGTAACTTGTATCGAGGATAAGGCGCCATGGAGTATTGGTGATAATGTTCCTATATATATTTCCAAGGAAAGCCTTGTAGGGAAGCCCAGGGGATGCTTCTCCACATTTGTGGATGGCATCCCTTGTAAACTTGTCAACATAGACTAGTGCGCCTCATCTAGGGGGATTCAAACTGGGCACCTGTTGACACAAAACTAGCCAAATTCTAACCCCTTGGGCTTGCACGCGTGTGCGTGGGCACATGCTCACACACACACTCACACACTCACACATACATATAATTAGTTTAATACAAATAATAAGTTCAATACATAACTTTATATGAAAGACCTTAAGATATAAACTTAATATATAAATTTATATATGTAGACTAACCAATGGTTGAATGGCAAGTAGGGAATGCATACTATGAGGGCACCAAGGTTAAAATCTTATTGATACATAGCTTACCATTTTCTAATGTGGTGTTATATGTGTGTGGGGTAACACACACACACACACACACACACACACTTTTCCAAGGAAATCCTCGTCGAAAATCCTCCCAAGTACTTAATCATGATCCATGGATGGTAAATAGGGTAAACCATCGACCCTGATTACAAAGATTAATTTTGAGGGGATCAAGAGAGTTAAACCTACGACCTCCCCAACTTTGTGGGAGAGTTCTCATGTTTGGTTCATGACTGCTTGAGCTAACCCTTGGGGATATATATATATATTTTGATGGAATATCTCATGGAAAACCCCCAAGTACTTCCCCACTTTGTGGATGCTAAAAGAGGTAAACCGAATATATATATATATATATATATATATATATTCTGATGGAATATCTCATGGAAAACCCCCAAGTACTTCCCCACTTCGTGGATGGTAAACGGGGTAAATCGTCGACCCCAATTACGGGGCCTAACCCCAAGAAGGAACAAGAGATTCGAACCCATGACCTCCTCCACCGGGGATAGCTTCACATCTGGCTCATAACCACTTGTTGGCATGAAACTAGTCAAATGCCCATCAACATTGGGATTTGCAATGGGCACTTGTTGACATGAACTTAGCCAAATGCTCATCAACATTGCTGACAATTGGTTGAGCTAACCCCTTCGGATGATATATAGTTTAATACATACAATATGTTCAATATACAAGTTTATATAAAAGACTTTAAGATATAAGTTTAACACACACATACACATTGACTTAGAGTTGAATGACAAGTAGGGGGTGCATATTATGAAAGCTCGAAGGTTAAAATCCTATTGATACATTGTTTATTGTTTTCTAACGTGTTGTTATATATGTATGATGATGATTAATGTCCACTGAGACCAAATTTAGTTTATTAGACCTTAAGAAAGGTAATGAATTTCCTGGCTTGCTTAAGAATTTTGTTTATGTTTTCGAAAAGTTTTAAGAGAAATGTTCCTAAATTATCATAGTTTTAATGAGTTCAAAAGTTACAAAGGTTGGTATTGTAACAAATATTTTGAAATTGTAATTTAATGTGGGTGTATGCAAGACATTCTAAAAGAAAGTGTTTTTCATATTTAACCCTCTTTGTGTCACAAAGATGACAAATTCTTTCCATCTATGATGTTTTATGAATTGTCCAATGCCTTGTTTTACTATGAAGCTTGTGAGAGTTTGTTCTTATTTTAGCAATGTTGATTTTCTTCTTTATGCTAGTCAAAACAAAGATACTTTTTATCTTCTAGATTATGGTTGATCACCTCCTTATAGTATCTTAATTTTATTTTATCGTCTAATTCTCTATCGCACCACATTTTTTCCTTAAATTTAGATGTAATAATATTTTTCATATTATTGTTATTCTATAGAGTGACCTCTTCCTTTATTCCCTAATGATTTAGCCATGACTTGGCATCTTTATGCCAACCCCCTTTGAGCTACATGTGGTTTTGATTGGAGTTTGAAACAATCTTGGGAAGCCTCTTGTATTCCATGTTGTTTATCTTGTTCTTGTACGTTAGGTACCTATTCATAACCATGCTCTTAATGGGGGAAATACTCCCTTCTATGAGGATGATAAGATAGGGTGTATTGCCTTTAATTTTGAGATTATAAGTTATAAAACACTTCTGGATTTGCTCTTTCCCAGGATTCTCTAGAGATGTTGCAACCCCAAACTTCACAACCCCATAATATAACAAGAGTGATGAGAATCTCAAAGAGAAGTTTCTTTTTATCCCATAACCAAAGGTCCATTGATTTACAATTGTTTTCAAGTCCATAATAATCTTTCCACCCTCCATTTATATTTTTCTCAATGCTATAGTTCCAGTTAAACCAATGACGAAGATCGATTCAAAGATATTTGTATGAAGACACCTCCTCCAAACTATTGTTGTCATACATGAAATTGGTGTAAGTAATATTTTTGGATTTAATTATCATAACTTTCATTTTGTTATTGTTAATAGTCATACTTGTACTAGAGCAAAATTCCGTAAGAATTTTTATTTGCTTGTCAAGATTATAGAGACTCCTCATTATAAAAACAATATCATTAATGTAAAGAAAAAATATGATAACTATATNATATATATATATATATATAAATGTGCAATGTTGCATAATTTAGTATTTTAAATAATGTAAAAACAAAAAATAAAAGTGTTTTTGAAATTTAAAAATTTTCATATTTTTTTTTAAAATTTTAAAGTTATGGAATTTTCTATTTAATTCTATTTTTTATAAAAAAATATTGATAACAAAATTATTATATTATAAAAAATTAGAGGAAATCATTTTGGTGAATTGTAATGTGCTTTGATATGTAATCTTGATTCAACATGCTTCTTAGTGCTCCACTAATCCAATGAATGGTACAAGTAGTATTGAGTTTCATATGTGCAAGGGAAGGGTGCCAAAAGTGGAGGAGGGACAAGATGTTAGAATTCGAGCGAGCATTAAAAGTGGAGATAGCTATGATATCCAAACATCCATATTTGAGGTGGTACCCATAAGTGGAGATAGAAAATGATGTTTGTATGGGGCAAATCCAAACCCAACACTATAGTTAAAAAATAGTTAAAAAATAATTGATCATTACAATATCAAATTTTTACTAAATCACTCATGAAAATTAAACTTTATTTATTGATATATTATTTTTGCCAAATAAAATTAACATAGATATAATTTTAATATACATGTGATAGAGCCCAAGAGTAAGAAATTTCAAATATATAAATGTTAATGGTTATCCATATCTCTTTCATAAAGATTAAATTTCAAATATATAAATGTTAATATATAAATTTCAAATATATAAATGTTAATGATTACCCATATCTCTTTTATAAAGTTTAAATTTCAAATATATAAATGTTAATGATTACTCATATTTCTTTCATAAAGCTTATTTTTCATAACAAATTTCAAATATATAATGGTTACCCGTATCTTTTTTATAAAGCTTAAATTTCAAATATATAAATGTTAATGGTTACCCATATCTCTTTTATAAAACTTATTTTTCATAAGAAATTTCAAATATATAAATGTTAATGGTTACCCATATATCTTTCTTAAAGCTTAAATTTCAAATATATAAATGTTAATGGTTACCTATATGTCTTTCATAAAGCTTAATTATCAATTTTGAGATGTCCAAGATATGGACAAAGACATGAAAACTGAAAAAGAATGTATAAATTCATTTTAAAGACGTGTAAACATTTATTTATTTATTTTATCTTAATTATCAATTTTGAGATATCCAAAACATGGACAAAGATAAGAAAAGTGAACAAGAATGTATAAATTCATTTCAAAGACGTGTACACATTTATTTATTTATTTTAAATATAATAAGAAAATATTATATTATTTAAAAGGTTATTTATTTATTTTAACTATAATAAGAAAATATTATATTATTTAAAAGGTTGTAGCTAATATTTACAACCACATATAAAGGTTTTCTTATGAGTTTCCAAACCCAAAACAACTCTGTGATATTATATAACACAATTTACTATATATTATAAAAATGACATTTCAGATTTTCGTCTATGTACTAGCCATCTTGAAAAAAACACTTAACAATCTTATGAGTCTAAAGAACATTGCTATTAATGAAAAACATGTAAACTACTTGCTTCTTCCTGACCAACATTTGAGAGAGGAGAGTGCTATTGCTCAATGTCCATTGGTTCATTTAGTTGATGAACTTTAGTTTATCTTGAGCACAATAAGCTACATTATTGTTGTTTGATGCAGATGACTGAGAATCCTTTCAAATATTTAGGGCCAAATTCCATAGCATGCTACATTTAGCCTCTAGGAAATTCTTTGTTTTAGGTGTACCGATAGGTTCATAATAGTTGCATGTTGAGAAACACACCGGTGCTCATTCTTGTGCATCTTAGTTGTTACTGAGAATAGTGATGTCCTATTGGATTGAATATACTCCTCGTGTCTCCTCAATGTCCTTCTGAATTCCAAGACGTCTCTATTCTCCATAGCCACACTTTGTACGCTAGCAAACCAAACTAGACAATATACTATACTTGCATGTAAACTTCATCCCCTGAAAATAGAGGAGTAAACTATTGACACCGTGCATAGAGAGCTAACAGAGTTGAGACCCTTAACCAAAAGTAACTTACAAATTTCACTATGTAACACTGTCCATAGAGAAAGGACACTAAGAAATCCAACCAAGCTTTGAGTGTTTCGTCCTGCCAAGCAAACTTGGAAAAGAACAGAGACCGACACAACCTCGGCAAAAAGGATCAAAGGAGAAGGTTACAAACACCGCACTCATCCACAAAGAACTGACAACACTAAATCCTTTGACTTGAATTTTTTCACCATTAACACTGAAAATGGTTGTATAGAGAAAGATAACATAGAGGAAAGCAACCCGAAAAAGAGAGGTTTGGAGAAGAAATTCAGATACCTGAGTCATTTGCACTGAAGGCTCTTCCAATTTTCCTTGCTTCAAACTAGAATGCCAGAGGACCAAAGAGCGAAGGTGCCAAACCTGTGACATTGATGCCAAAATATCTGTCTTCTTTGCTATCCCAATAAAAATTCTCACCATTGGCATGAAATAACTCGGATTCCAAATAATCCTCCCAATTTCACGTACTTGCAGGCTTGACACCAACAATTCTCGACCGCAATTGTTCTTGACTCTCATATGCCCATATTCCATTATCCCATAGTGCTAGCACAATTGCATGCTAAGGCATTCAATACATAGAGCCGAGGTTAAATCCTACGTGCAAGAGAGGTTGGGTGCTGTCCTTGAAGCTCTCCTCCTGATACCACTAAGATGATATGTGTTGATGATCCATGTGGATATTAATTGATGATTGATGCGTAATTAAACTAGCCTTAGGGGATGTTGCATGTGGTTCACACCTCATTTTGGACATATTCACCTAAGACTAAAATCTATGTATCAATTGCAAAGTTGAGCTCATGCCTGAAATGGGAGGAGACCTTTTCTATGAGCTTCATTTTTTTTTTTTTGGCTCGGGATAAGACTGTAGCAAGCTTGCTTTTCACTGGATAAGATCTTCGAAGAATGACTTTGATAATCACCATAGAGTCTCATAAAATGATCAATGATTTGACCTTTGATTCCTTTGCTATTTGGAGGCCTCTCAGGAGAGCATATGCTTTTGCTAGATTATTAGGTGCTATCCCAAGGCCCCATGCATATCTCTCGCTACTTTCATCCCTACCATCCATACTTTCTACAAATTTATAACTAAATTTTTTGAAGACCATAATTTTTGAAAGTCAATTTTAAAAATACCAATTATTAATTTTGTTGTTATGACAATACCTAAATTTATAAATATCTAAAAAAACATATTACATGTAATATGTAATACATATTACAATAGAATTGATCAAATTACAAATTTTCTATTTAAGCAAAAAACTTTTTTTCTTCCCTTCACTATTAGTCTCCATAAAATTGATATATTGTATCATTAGAAAATTGATATATTCTATCATTAGAATAGCCAAGAAGAAAAAGCTTATATAAAAAAATATATGATAAACCTAAAATTTATCTATTGTACTATTAGAATTACTCGATTGAAAGTTACCAAAATTAAAGTTTCGATGTAACTATAACAATAGCCCAATCCACCAATTGTTTGATAAATGCATTCAACATAAACAAAATCCTAAATATTTCACAATACAATTTGCCTCTTTCCATAGTTGCCCCATTTCGCTTAGCTAAACATATAGAATTGAATCCGAAGAGATAAAATCAAATTAATGCCATCTAATTTGAGAATCAAAAGGTAGAAATAAACATTTAATATCATATTTTCAATGTTTTACCATTTCTTACAATTGAACAATGCTATATCATTAAAAAATTAGACAAATTAGAGAGTCAAGGTGAATATTTAGGTAGACTTAGGATTTTTAAATGAAGGTTAAGTTTGATAGTTTTTAAAATATAATTAATAGCTTATGCTAGTATTTGTTTTAATATGAATTGAATTGATTTTTTTTTATATTTAGGAGTTTTTTTTACCAAGGAAAACAACTATTATATAGATTTTTTCAAGGAAAACAACTCTTACGTAAATTTCTTCAATGGATTCTCAAAAAATAGTGCATAGTTTTAAATATCTAAATATACACAAAAAATAAATTACTAATCAAGAATTCTAAGTGTTCTTTTAGGTAGCTTACCTAACAAACTGGCATAAAACACATGACACGAAAAAACTTTCATATTGATTGACTATTGCACATTGTTTTAGTATTTTTGTTCCTCGCTAGAGTGATGGGTACCATCACCTTCGATTTCCATGGTAACATGGTTTTGGTACACTGTTTCAGCCTTTGCTCCCCCACCTTGGATAGAACTCTGATTTCCATGGTTGTTTGAAGCCATTTATAGATTATCCACCCATTGTGGTAAAATCAAAGCTTGGAGTCTGCTACATTATGCTTCTAATGAGTCAATCCGACCTTTGTAGCCGAGGAGAATGATGGAAAGATTAGCATTGTGTGAAATGCTGGACTGCTCCAATTCTGCCACCTTGGAAGTGATGACCATGATTACATTATTGTTGGCCTGTGCAATTTCCTTGTGCCTATGAAGGATTCTTTTAAACTCACGAGAGTCATCACTTGCCATAATTTCCCTTGCCACATACCCTAACAACACAAAGATATGTAACCTAGGCTCGTTGGACTCGGAATCAAAACCTAATCTTGGAGAAAAGCCCCAAATTCCCTTGGCTTAGAGGCTTCTTTGTAATGCTAAAACCATTATTAATGGATTATGGGACAAAGAATTCTCCTCCTTGTCCAAAGAAACCAAGAAATGATATGAAAAATACTCCAGGTTCATTGTCAACAATTCCAATCCTGCCACAACTGACACTGTGTATCCCCGCCTTTGTTGAGCGACTGGAAAACCACCCTAACTCCATCTGTGGCCGAGCCCCAAATCTACTAAGTCGAGGAGGATTTCTCCCTCGTAAAATCCCACATCCATTGTGTCTCCCCATAATTACGCTTTGATCTCCCTCACGTGAGATCGACCTTATTAATTGTCTACAAGCTTGCTTGCTCCTGCTGTCCCTCCGCCACCTGCTCACCATACGTGACCGGGGGGAACCACACATATTTTCCGTCATATATGCTCCACTTGGACATTCTAACATTAATTAATCTCCCACTAATTAATTAATTAGGGGATTGTGGCATAATGTAAATCCCTATTTTGCAAAATGCTTCTCGGGCTTAACAAGGATACCAATTTTTCCCAAGCATCTGGTTCTTAGTTCAAGGTCCTCCTGATGTGGTATAGGGAGATCTTATCAAACTAAGGTGTAACCTGATTAATTTGAGCTACAAGGCCTTGAAGTTGATGCCCTCTAGGAATCGACTGGGAAATTATTGCCTGGATGATTAACAATGAATCCCCAAAGACCATTAGGAACCTAATTCCTTCATTTCTAGTGATATTAATCCCACACCATAGAGAATAGGCTTCAACAAGGTTATTTTTCACCTTCCCTAGCCCCTAAGCATAGTGCACAATCTTGTTTCCCTTGGAATCTTGAAGACTCCCACATGCACCCGCTGCTCCTAATATCTTATGCTAATAAATAATGGATTACAAAAATGAACTTTCTTATCTTCTTGCCTTTTTTTTTTTTAAAATAAAAATATATATTACCTTGCCATAGTAGAAAATTTATGTGTCCAAATATACATGATAGCAAGCTAGCTGTTCAGCCATCGTAGTGGAAACCAAAACACATGGACATGACAACTGTTCATAGTTCCAAAGATTAAAGAAAAAAATGACAACTATCGACATACAAACAGGGGACCTGCCACATGTTCTGCCACTCTCATGGAAACCAGAACAGGCGGTGGATTGAGTGCCCTGAGCGCCTATCAGACCTGATCCTATCGGACCTGAACCAGAGACTAGCGTATGTAAAATTTGTAAAAATTTAGCCATTAAACCAAAGAAAAAAACCTGTGAGAGTGCTATGCATGTGGCGATCCCGAGCATCCATCTTGACGGAGTTTGAAGGTGAAGGGCTGACAACACGTCGGGAAACGACTCTTCTCAGGCTCGCTTGATAGGGAATCATATAGGGCGTCCAGACATTTGTTGAAGAAACTCTGGCGGTGCTGCTGCTCTGTCAGGTCCCTTCTCATCTCAAAGATTAAGACCAGGTGGTCTTCCGTGAGTCTGTAGGATTCTGGAGCTTGGTGACTATGGTCCTCTTGAGCCTGGTTTTCCTCCAAAGTGGTAGCGACAGAGTCAAAGGCAACACCAGATTCCGTGACGAGGTCTTCTTCCATGGAGGCAGCGAAATTATGCTCCGAGTGGTACTCCAGAGGTAAGGCTTCTTCTTCCACTATGCATCTCATTGCGAATGACTCCTGAAATGGATTGGTGGTGCAGGTGGCGGGCTGGTTCTCTTGGGCAGTTGAAGGTAGGAAAGGCAAGAATTTCGCCCAATTGGGTGAAAATTCTTCTTCCAGTGGGCAACCGCCTTGGAGACTCTCAATGCTGGAAGGATGTGGCCCATGATGAGCCTGCGCTAACCAATTTCTCCTAGAGAAACCCCGATGGTCCTCGTCTGGAACTGGAACTCGAGAGGCAAGTCCCAGGCCATGGTGAGGCCAAGGCTTTGAAGGAGCCTGCGCAGATCAGTTCTGCCTCGTAGAGCCCAGATGGTCTCCGTCTGGTGTGAGAGCTCGAGAGGCAAGCCCTGGGCGGTTGTGCCGTCCAAACCTGCTATAGTAGGCCGACCCTCATTTGGGCTTGCCTCGTTCTCGTGGCATGGCTGCGCAGGGCACCGGGCAAGTAGAAAAACCAGTTGAGCAGGCCGGATCTTGGAGCAAAATTATCAAAATGACGCTGGGCTTTGGGCCCAAGTGCCCCATATAAAACTTCACGCACAGTGAAAATACCAGAAGGGCAGAGGCATTGATGGCTCTGGTAGCCATTAGTGCTGGTGTAATGGCAATCTCCAAAATCGTACTGAAGCCGAGCCTAGACTTCCATTAAGGCCTGACGCACTAAGGCTTGATTGTTATGCATGAGAACCATAGCGACTGGACATGGAGGGAGGGTGGTAGTGAGGGGCTTTAACTGCATTCGTAATCACCCTGTCCAAAAACGCGTGTAACCCATGTGTCATCCCATCCAGAGATATCTTCTTGCCTTTTTACTAATACAATAATTTATATTAAAATTATCAAATCTAAAACAACTTTAAATAATATCACCATTTTAATCAAATTAGATCAAATGTAAAAACTTGTAACATTAATTCTATGAATCTTTATATAATTCAATCATTTTTTTTCCCAAAATCAATTACAAACATAAATAAATAAGTGCTTTAATTCAATGTACTTCCTCCAAACTTATGAGCAAATATTATAAAATGTATCTTCCCCAAAAATCAATTACAAACATAAATAAATAGATAAACAAAAACAATTATTATACTTTACTCCAATGTATTCCCTCCAAACTTGTGAGCAAATATTCTAAAATGTATCTTCCCCAAAACACAAATAAATAAACAAATATAAATACTTATTATGTTTTAGTTCAATGTAGCGCCTCCAAACTTGTAAGTAAATATTCTAAAATGTATGTTCCCCAAATCACAAATAAATAAACAAATATAAATACTTATTATGTTTTAGTTCAATGTAGCGCCTCCAAACTTGTAAGTAAATATTCTAAAATGTATGTTCCCCAAATCAGTTAGAAACATAAATAAATAAACAAACAAACATAAATGCTCCCTCCAAACTTGTGAGCAAATATTCTAAAATATATATTCGTTGACAAAGCCTATTAAATATTATTAAATATTGGATAATTAAACATATTAAAAACACATGTTTCAAATGTTTCAATTTTTAGATAATCATATTTTTGCAATAATCATATTCGATAAAATATTATAATAAGCATATAATAAAGTAATTGATTTCTAAATCTTATTTTTTTTCGTCATCTTTCCATTTACGTTTCCTTGTCAACTATTCTATGAAACAATATAAAAAAGAATTTTATAAAAAAAAAAATACAACTCTATTCTATCAGTACAATTATTTTGATAAAAATATATATAAAAAACCTTGTAATTATACAATTATTTTTAAAGTATTTAAAACATTTAAAATAAAACAAGTGTTGCATGGCAGCGAAGTCCTTGCTAAGTTGGGAAAGGTTGGGATGGGAGTAAATGTGAGGTAGTAGAGACATGTGGGTAGAAAATTGAAGTAGATATGGTTTGCATGCAGAACATAGTAAAGTAAATATATAGTTTTATACATATGAAATATGTACTTTTATATATGCAAAATATGTACTTGTATAAAGTATATATTTAGATTTAGAAATACAAAATTTGTACTTTTATAAAGTATGGGGAAGAGATTTTATAGAGCATGCATGGATCCCTCATTGCACACTTAGCCAGTTTTTGGATCGCGGGTTCTCGGGGTGGCGGGTTCAAAGTTGGGCTTCTTAAGTTCCGTGGCCTACAAATAGGACCAACAGTTCCGCGATATACAAAATGACAGGCGGAGTGGCGGAATTTATCAGAGATTAATAATGTCAGTTATACAATAGAATAGTAATAAGGTCTGTTACATAGGTTCGTGGAGAAAAACACTAAAAAATTAGCATTGTCGAACTATTTTGCTTTAAAACTAAGGCTTTTGTTGGACAAAAAAGATATAGCATTGCCGAATTGGTTTTCTTTGCACATGTTTTACAGAGCATGGACGGAGTGGTCATTCCATACTTAGCCAGTTTTTGGATCATGGGTTCTCGGGCTGTCGGTTTCAAAAATGGGCCTCTGTTGTTCCGTGCCCTATACAAATTGACAAGCGGGCTTGCGAACTATACAAACTTATTATAAAATAAATAATGTATGTTACATATCTCTGGAAATTACATGAACATTTAAAACATCAACGTCGTTGAAGACCAAAAAATTAGCATACAATAGGAATTTTGCACCCAACAATTCCGTCATATACATGAGACAGTTATTTATAGAAGATTATAACATTGTACGAAGATTTATACTAATTTGTATAATGCTATAAAACTTCATACATTTTGATCTGAACAATTACGCAGTTGCAGGTTGGTGGAGTTCCGGGTTCACACTTTTCATGTCTAGTGTGTTACGTGATATACATTTTGCACGAAAGACTTCGGTCATATACATTTTGCAGCAAACAATTCCGTGATATACATGACATAGAGCAATTTATAGAATATTATAACATTGTATGGATATTTAAAGTAATTTATATAATGCTATAACATGTCTTAGTTAATGAATAGTATAAGCTATTTTTAAAATTTTATTCAATATATTTTTTTATATGTAAGATTGTATAAAAGTCTATCAAAATGAAGGAGTACAGAGAATTTCCATGGTTTCAAGCTGTAAATACTGAGTTGCCCCAAGGGAAAACCAGCTGAGGTAGGCAAACCGCTTCATAACTTAAGTGTAGATTGTCACTGATACAAAAAGAGTTCAAAATTCTGACCCGTAAGGGTGGGTGCTAGAATTGTAGAAAGTGTAGATAACCTAATTATAATAACCATGGAAAAAATGCATGAGGTCGGCATGCACATGACAAAACAACAGACAAAAACAAATCACCGGTATAGGCTGTAGTGCGACGACACGAAATGTCGTGTCCCCGGGAGGAGGCGGCTCCTCCTGGAGTGGTGTGCAGTCCAGTTGCATAGCGTTCTCCGTCTCTGATGGCAGTTGCTCTTCCTTCTGGACGTGCTCCGGGCGTGATGGAAGCCTCTAGTCTTCGCAGTCTGCGTTTGCATGGCCCAAATTTTCCAGTGGCAACACTGGTGCCGAGGTTGCTGCTGCTTAGGCTGCTGCTAATTGGGCTGCCTTTGGTGCGGCTTGTAACGCAGAGAACAACTGCAGGAGTCGAGAGGATTTGCTGTCCAAGCTTTGTAGGCGGAACCAGAGGTCATCCATGTCCCGACGTAGGTCGAATACCAGGCTCTGCACCAGTGCAAGGCTTGTTTGGCACTCGCATTCTGGGTCAGCATTGGAACCCGCTTGAGATTGGGGTTGTCATCGCGAATTTTGACTGGCTTCTGGACCATCCATCTGAAATTGGGTGTCGTGAAGTTATTCCTGAAGCGACTGGGTGGACGGAGAGTTGGGAGGGGCCAAAGGGCCTGGGTGTGAAACAGATGCAGAATTGGCTAAAGGTCCTGGGTTGTTGTTTAGTGCGACCCCTGAGTAGTCCAGCTCCTCCATTCTGTTGGCAAGGGATGCAGGAAGGGGCGGGAGAGATGCGGAAATTTGAGTCAATTATGCCAGGGAGGAGGACGAGGTGGCTGAAGAGGAGGAGGATAACAGGGAGGGAGTAGGCGAGGGACGCAGGACCAGGCGGGGTCGATTTGGCTGGCAGGTTGGTCGGCCTTTGGAATTCCTTCGTAGTCGGGGCATCTCTGGGACAGTGGGAGAGTGAAAATGCGTCAGGAACACAACAGGGCAGGACAAATGCAGAGCAGGGAAAGGCTGAACAGGAAGCCGATCTATGAGAAGAAAAAACAAGAAAGAATGAGCCATCTGGACCCACAGAGTAAAGGCACAGCGAGGGTTTTGGTCCGTCGAAAGGATGCGAAGGCAGAGCAGGGTGCACTGAGAGTAATGATGTCATGCCTTAGTGAGCTGAACTTGAGATGATTAGGCAGTTGGGAGTAAGTGGCACGCGGTCGTCACATCGTCGGCGCCATGGAGTATCGTTCGTGGCTGCTTTGCTCGACGCGTGTGCTGTACTAGCAACCCATCCGCGGGAAAGGGAATAAATGCGAAGGAGTATAGACATGTGGGCAGGACTATTGTTTGGATATGATTTGCATACGACTGTGGAAAAAATACACAAAAATATTAGTAACGGGCTGGTGCGCTGAAATTCGGGCTTTGTTGTTCCGTGACCTACAAATTACACCCAGAGTTCCGCGACATACAATTTGACAATTGGAGTTGTGGACTATTTGAATTAGTTTTCTTTAAAACAAAGGCACGGGAGCTTCATTCCGGGTTGTTGGGGTGGTGGGCTGAAAATTGGGCTACTGTTGTTCCGTCGCCTACAAATAGCACCGAAATTTCCGCGAAATACAAATTGAAAAGCGGTTTTGCGGACTATTTGAATTTTTGGATCATGAGTTCTCGGGCTGTCGGGCTGAAAATTGGTTTTATGTTGTTTCGTGGCCTACAAATAGCACTGAGAGTTCCACGATATACAAATTGACAAGCGATCTTGCAGACTATTTGAAATTTTGGATCGTGGGTTCTCGGGCTAAGGGGCTGAAAATTGACCTTCTGTTGTTCCGTGGCCTACAAGAATCAAATATGTAATTTGATGAAGTATATATATATAGCATGCATAGAAACTTCATTTTGGGTTGTCGGGATTGCGGGCTGAAAATTGGGCTTCTGTTGTTCCGTGGCCTACAAATACCACCAAGAGTTCCGCAATATACAAATTGACATGCTGCTTTGAGGACTAGAATTTTTGAATGGCGGGTTCTCAGTCTGGCGGGCTGAAAATTGGGCTTCTGTTGTTTCGTGGCCTACAAATAGTCCATAGAGTTCCACGATATACAAATTGAAAAACAGACTTGTGAACTATTTGAAATTGAAGGCGCTTGTGTCGAACAAGTTTAGCATTCCCGAATTAGTTTTCCTTTTTACATATGCTGCTGGAGTAAAAAAAATAAAAATAGTATTGACGTCTGTTACATAGGCTAGTGGAGAAAAGTATGAAACAAATATATTCCCGAATTAGTTTTTTTTTTAAAAGCGGCTTCTCGACTTAGGCATTTTTTGGATCGTGGGTTCTCGGGTTGGCCACCTGAAAAACACGCTTTTGTTCTTCCGTGCTCTACAAATAGAACCAGCAGTTTCTCGATATACAAATTGATAATCAGACTTGCAGAGTATTTGAATTTTAAGGAGCTCGTGTCCCAAAAATTTAGCATTCGCTGATTAGTTTTCTTTACATAGGTTTTACATATGCTGGTGGAAAAGAGGGCAAAAAGTATAGTACCAATGTCTGTTACATAGGGCGGTGGGCAGAAGAACGAAATAAATAGCATTCCCGAATTAGTTTTCTTTAAAATAGGGGCTCCTCGACACAAGAAATAGAAATTTATAAAATTATAGGTTCTTGCAGACCAGAAACTATACATAGCAAATACGTAATTTTTTAAAGCAGACATTTACTTTTATAGATACGAAATATGTACTTTCATAAAGTATGGGGATGAGATTTTATAGAACAACGACGAAGCCCTCATTCCATGTCCTACAAAGAGCAAGCAGAGATACGCGATGTACAAATTGAGAAGCGGACTTGCAAACTATTTTAATTTTAAGGGCCTTTGTGACAAACATTGTGCATGACATGTTGCAAAGATGCAAGAAATGACAGTCTCTTTACGTTTGAGTAGAAAGAAATTTGTGAACACAATTTTACGACATTTATATAAAAAAATAATAAAACGTGTTACATATTGTTGAAAATTTAAAGAAACATATATATATATATATATATATATATATATATATAAGTGAAATCTGATATCTGAAATTTGAGTAAGTGATTTATGTCATAGTCCATTCTGAAAATGAAAAATCTAGGAACACATAAAAGCAGGAGGAAAACTAGCCTTCCCGAATTAGAGCATAGACGAAACCCTCATTCCAGCCAGTTTTTGGATCGCGGGTTCTCGGGCTGGGGACTTGAAAAGCGGGTTTCTGTTGTTCCATGTCCTTCAAATAACACCGAGAGTTCCATGATGTACAAATTGATAATGAGACCTGCGGACTATTTGAATTTGAAGGGGCTTGTGTCCCAAAAATTTAACAGTCGAGAATTACTTTTCTTTACATAGGTTTTACACACGGTGGTGGGAAAATGTACAAAAAATATAGTACCAATGTCTGTTACACAGGGTGGTGGACATGAGGACCAAATAAATAACATTCCCAAATTAGTTTTCTTTAAAACATGGGCTCGTGGATACAAGAAATTGGAATGTATCAAACTATAGGTTCCTGGAGAGCATAAATTGTACATTGCAAAAATGTAATTTTTTAAAGTAGACATTTACTTTTATACATATGAAATATGTGATTTTATAGAGCATATATAGAACCCTCATTCTATATAGTGTGACGTAGCCCAGATTACATACTTAGACAATTTTTGGAGCGCGGGTTGTCGAGTTGGCGGGCTAAAAATTGGAAAAAAATGAAACGTGTTACATATTCCTGGAAATTTAAAGAAACATATATATGTGTGAAATATGATATGTCGAATTTGAGTGAGTGATTTATGTCATAGATTATTTTGAAAAAGAAAAAAAGAGAATAGAGATAAAATAAACATAATGACTTCACATTCAACATAGTTGAAGATAAAAAATCCAGGAAGACATAAATATATAAGGAGACAAAAGAATAGTTTTATTTGGAATATATGAAAAAAATAGTAGTTTGTTACATATCACTGGAAATGTAAATGCGTTTTTCATATAGAATGGGATTGGGGCTCCCACGGACCATAAAAAAAATATGTACAAGAAATAGGAGTGTGGAAAGAAGTTGGACACGCTAGAATGTAATACCTGAAAAGTAGAAATGCGAAGATCAGTTTTTGTCTATAGATTTCTACTTAGAAAATGAATAACTGGATTGATAAAGAAATGACTATCACTATACACTTACAGGGATGGTACGTATAAGTAATTTTTGTGTTTGGTTGGTCATGCCTTTCCCTGTTGGTTTTTGTGGGCAACCCGCTTCAATAATTGGATTGATACACAGAGGATTTTTGCATTTTCCTGTTGGATTTCGTGGCTGATCCACTTCAAGTTCTCTTCAATATAGCTTCTCAAGGGGGCGACGTTGATGTCATTGCAGATTCGAATGTTGAAAACTTCATTTTCTAATTCACTTAGATCAATTGAAACTTTACACATACCATCATGAATGTCTCCATTTTGTAGCGAATACCCAACTAGCCAGTTGTCCACCTCTTCTTCATCATATTCAACAATTTTGTAAAACTTTTCTAAAGACAAGGCCTTCAAATTATCAACTTGTTTATCAAAAGCTTGCTTGGTTAACGTCAACAATTTGAGGATTAAGCTGGGGTCTTGGAAGCCGTTTGTCTTTCCTGCTAAGTCTATTTTGGTGAGCTTTGTGAATAATTTTTATTTCTTTGATATTGCTTGCTCACACAATTGCACAATTAGGTACAGGTTCTTCACTTTCTGTTTCAAGCATGCTTCTAATTGAGTGAGATTTTTTTTGGACGAGAGATCATGTTGTGTTCTTCTCGTCTCTGGCATGTTGTTGACATGAAAGGCGAAAGGGATGACCGAGTGCATATAGAAAGTTTCTTCATTCTTTAAATCCATCTGTAGAAGTAGGAGCAAGTTATGTGCCCTGATCCCCAAGGAATCCATATTCTGTGATGTTTCCCAGGCCTTGGCAATTAGTTCTATTCTTTTGTTGATATTTTTCTCGACATATCGTCTACAGGATGCGAGGAAGCTGGAGGACCCTTTTAGATTTGTTGCAGGGGTGCACATAGTCGCAGGCATGGCTATTTCCAAGGAACTGCCAAGCAATGGCATAGGAAGCAAAGCTTCCTCTAATTCCTTAATCCGGTTCTTTAGTCTGGCATTTTCTGCTTCAATGACTCCAACGGAATCATGAAGAGCATCTCCGGTTTCCCTGTGAAGTTCAGATATTTTGGATGCGTGCATATTGGCAAGGTCAAGTTCTGAACGATGTTTTATTTTCTTATTTTTTACATCTCTTTTTTCAATGATTAATTTTTTTGATTCGGTTTCAAAAACAATGCTCTGGAATACGAAGGATTCATCTTCGTAAAAAATGTCGGTACCAACCATGTCCAGGCATGCTGAATTGCGTGTGTGGGCTGATCAAGGTTGCATAATATGCTTTCCAGATCAACGTCAAGATCCATGTTTTGACGGTAAATTTCGGGCTGCTCCGCCTCCCCTTCAATTCTTTTTCCGTTCTTCTGCACGGGAAGCTCTTGAGGAAGACGTTCACTGTATCTCTAAAAAACTGCTGTGGAGATGCTAGTAGTAGTTTATAAAAAGGTTGTCTGGCTCCAGACGCTGTTTGAAATGAAGAAATGGAGGGGACAATATAACCCCCCGCAAACATTGCTTCAATGTGTGTGAATGAAAAATCTCCTCGTTAATGACAATATCTATGCATTCTGTATGGTGACCTGTTAGAAGTAAAGCATAGTTATTGCAAACTTAGAAGTACGAAGGTGAGGGTTATGACCAACAACATTTAAGGATAGGAGGTTTCGTGAATGAACCAAGCTGGCGGCGTGCGGATGACATTGCATGGTATTTGAAATTAAGACTGGGAAGCGATTGGAGGTTTTGTGAAGGAAGCAAGCTGGCGGCGTGTGAATGACATTCCATTGCATTTGAAATTAAAATTGGGAAGGGAGAAGAAAATGCTTCGCAAAAATTGCATTAATGACAAAACTTCTCGAGCCTTGCGCGCATCAATGACATCTTAGATGGTAGTTGCACGATGACCTGTTAGCATTAAAGATTTAGAAAGAAGACACACACACACACACACACACACATATATAAACAATATTTTTTTATCATGCACACGTGCGAAGGTAACGACCACGGGGAAGAGCAAGCAAGGAAGGAATGGCCAAGTCTGAAAGTGCATGGTTCGAGATCGCGGTTCTCGGGTGGGTGGGTTCAAAAGAAGGCCTCTATTGTTCGGTGTTCTACAAGTAGCACACAAAGTTCCGTGATATACAAATTGAGAAGTAGACTTGTGGGATGGCTGAGATTTGATAGACCATCTACAGTTTCTGGATCGCGGGTTCTCGGGCTGGCGGGGTAAAAAACGACGCTTTATTGTTCGGTGCCTTGCAAATATCTTATGATAATAAATTGAGAAGCGGATTTGCGAGGCGACGAACTCAACATTCTACTCTAGGGATGGTGGGCTCCCACAAACGAGCTATACATATTTGCGGGATGTACATTGGGCCGATTTCCGCCATATAGAAATTGGTTTCTCGGGTTGGCGGGTTCAAAATTGCCTAAGCAAAGCAAAGGGCTCCGTCCGACTCCCATTGCACATTTCATAATTCATGTGCAAAACCAAGTCTGTGATTACCAGATCAATGTGTGTAGAAACGAGGCAAAAGTAAATATGTGCCTTTATAAAGTATGGACATGAGATTTTATAGATCGTGTACCGATATCGCATTCCATACTTGCGGGTTCTCGGACGAGAGGGGTAAAAAAATAGGCCTCTATTGTTCCTTGTTTTACAAATAGCACATACCGTTCCGTGATATACAAATTGACAAGCGGACTTGCCGGGTGGCTGAGAATATATAGAGCATGTACAGTTTGTGCATCACGCGTTGTCGGGTTGGCGGGGTTAGAAACATGTCTCTATTGTTCGGTGCCCTACAAATTGCTTATGATGCATAGATCCCTTATTCCATACTTAGCCGCTTATTTGGATCTTTCACTTGCGAGCTGCACACTATGCCTCTAATGTTCCGTGTCCTGCAAATAGAAATTATAGTATGGCAATATACATATTGACAAATGGACTTGCGGGCTGGCTGTCTCAACATTGCAGTTATGCTAGATGGCAGACGTGTAGCGTAGTGGCTTCTCTGCTCAAGAAAAAGAAAAAAGAAAAAAACAAACAAACCTGCAAACAAGTTTGACAAATTCAGAGAAAGTAAAGGAAAAACTGTTTACTCTGGAATAGAGGCAGAAAAAGAATGCACCTTTGCATTGATTCGTGTACATCTCTGGGTAGGAGTTCTTTGTGCCTTCTATTTTTCCTTTCTATTTCTATCAACAAAAGTACAAAACAAAAGGGATATGAACATAAGCTCATATGTTAAGAAAAAGGCATCTGCTATGTACATATATACAAAAAAAAAATTGAATAAGATGAATAGAATCAAAAATAGTTTTTTTGAGGATGTACCTTACTTTTTCTTTTTTTGCACAATGTATATTTTATAATTAGAGTAGAAGACCGTCTGTATGCTCACCATAACGCTATGTGTAGAAATCAGGGATACATATATGCTTTGAAACATAGAAATATGAGTTTGCAATAAGTTTGATGTATATGTCATAATTCAAGTGCAATACCAATTGTATCGTGATCAGACCAATATGTGTCTAAGACAAACATATTGTATTGAGAAATGGGCACATTGGACCAAACATGGTCAATAAGTGCGTTTTGCAGATGGGCTGTGTTGTTCAAAATACTGAATAGATATACCAATATAATCTGCCCTCTTTTTTCTTCTCTGAAAAAAAAAATCTACAAAAATAAAAAATATTTGCCCACAATCTCTGCCCAAGGAAAGTGCTCTGATACCACTTGTTAAGAACCAAAGACTAAATACAAAAGCACCACAACAGATATAGAAGAACAATATAGAAAATCACAACTTTATTATATCAAACCCTTGAGGTAGGGCAACACCATACAATGGATCCTATTATGGAAGGGATCCTCTCCTGTTCACTTGCCTCTTCGAGGG